>MQRK01249517.1:8744-19851 GCA_001938485.1 Girardia tigrina
TACATACTTGGCCATCCAATCGGGAATCCGGAAAAACCAGACCATCCCGACCATTGGTGGAATCTGGAGCCGGTGTGTCGTCCTGCAACTATAAAAGAAACAGTTAAAAACACAAAAGTTCACACAAAAACAAAACGACAATAAAGCAGACAAAAAAAACATATTATATTTAACGGCCGAAGAATATTCCTCTGGAGAATCCAACGCGACTATATCGAGAGTAACTTTAAATGTAAATTTACTTATTATTCTTCAAATATATATTTACATTTCATGTGTTAATCTAATACTTAAATTATACGCATTTTTTACGATACTAAATAAAAGCGGCAAAACCCGATTCGGTTAAATAAGAGAGGGTAGTATAGTTTACCTTTAGAGCTTTAGTGGAACGTCCACCGTCGCCGTCGCCCGCCTCCGGAATGTCACAGGATCGGTTACAGATCGCTGAAGTATCAGCGCCCGAGCGAGACCACGCGGTCCCGGTGATCGTGTATGTCTCATCGATATCAGACATGGCTTTTTCGGAGGGTATTTCCGGGGCCTCCGTTTTCGATCGGTTGGGGCCGCAAAACGGTCCCTGGCGACCGATTTACGAGTCATTTCCAGAAACACTGACGAATGTTTATCGGGAAATTTGAATAAGAACAACATTGTTATTATTTAAACAAATACAAATTATTTTTATAATGTTGTTACTCATTTTTATTTTAAGCGATAATTTAGTTTTAAGTGATATTCTAAATTTTATTCCGGAAAACGATAATTTGATTTATGCAATTTTTTTTAACTCATGATTCACTTTAATTTTGAAAGTTTTTTTTATTATTCTCTATTTATAACTTATAGAAAAATCCGGCGATTTGCGAGAATTTTATAAATTATAAGTAAATAATGCTATAAGCTTTTGTTGAATTTAGAATTAGAATTTGTAATCCACAGAATATGAAAATTAAATCGGGTGCAATTTTCTTATATTATTATCAGAATCCTACGCTTTGAAATAAAATTTCAAAATTCACCCCGAAGTTCATTCTATAATCATAATTAATACATCTCGAGCAATTGTTTAATCCGAGGCCCATTTTAAAGGGGAATCCTTAAGTGTTGAAGGATTCATATATGGATAATTTCCTCAAAAGAAATAGAACGGAAAATAGACTAGCGAAAAGAATTTAGCGAATTGCGAATTCGTAACGGGTTAAGTTGAGTTATATTGTCTGATATAGGCGACATAGACATAGGAGTAGGATACGTTAGAGCTGTTGTCGATTATGGGTCTCCTGACAATATAAGGATCATTAATAGTGACTCTTATATGATATACTTCTTCTAGTTACGCAATAACATACACAGTGCCACAAGTTAGTAAAGACATAACATACAAACGCAATAAGTCACATTCAAACACAACACTGGCGTAAGTTCTACATTACATAATACACATAATAGTAAATGCTAAGAGTTCTAACTCGAATAAAATCATCCCCGAGCGACGCTCCGCTAGGCGGGGGGCCCATAGCCCGTCCCGTCTTGAACCGAACCCGCAGGCCCTTCAGACTCGGCACTGTCAGGCAGATGTCGAGCGAGAAGAGGCGTCCGACCCACAAATAAGTCTAGTGTTTAAATGAATATTAAAAAACAACCTATAGATAATATAAGTTCAAATAGGGTTGTGGCTGACCCTTAACAGTCACTGGGGGCTCTGAGCTTGCAAAACTGCTGCGAACAAGTGGGTCGTGACAGTGTGCTCTATAATCACTTAATGTTCTCAGACACTCAAGAACCACTAGTTGAAGTTGCTCTGCAGATTTTATGTGTCACATTGGAAACAATTGAAGATATGAATTTAAAAAGTTCGAAAAAGAAGTTAGATATAAAACGATGTCATGAAGGAGGTTCAGAGTTCAAGGAATCTTTTTGTGAATTATGTCTCGAATCCATAGAGATGAAGATTTTTCATTCATTTTAAAGGAATTAACAATTAACAACAAATTAACAACCACACTCTCTTACACTATACCTATATAAGTCGTTTATTGACCTTTTAAGACCTTCAAATATGAAGCATATAGTTTATAATTGTGTTGAAAACTATTACTGGTTTTAAAATGTAATAGAATACTATTAATAATTAAAAGGTTTGCAAAATTAGCTCTTCTTATAAAGTTTAGAATGTCGGTACAAATGATGACTGACGGATAACAGAACGATCAAATTTATGGGCAAAACATAATTGTCTATATAATTGTCTATACCTTTATGAGAATAAACATAAACTTCTGAAATGATTTTTTGTGTAGAAGAAAGTTTGTATTTATTATTTTTGTTTACATTTCATTACGTTTATCTTTATCCTGAAAGAATATCTAAATTAAAAATCAATAAATAAATTGATTTAGATCAATAATGCATTAACATAACTTACCGTTTATGTTTTGAATGACTTTGACTGATATTTCTGGACTTTTGTTATGCTGAATAAATTTATTAGAATTTAAGGTGATTTTCTTTCGTTATTTTATTACTTTGGTTGTGACATTGATATTTTATTGACGGTTGAGTGTTGTTTTATTTTCTTAATTTCTATTTTTACCTATTTCCTTATCAGTAAGAATAGTTATTCGTTTTTTTACAGCGAATAATTATTTTTACAATAATCAAGTCATCCACATAATGAGATACCCCTTTTTTAAAATAAAGTCTAGTATTCTATTCATGATATTCGGAGCTGAAGCCAATCCAAAACCCAATCGAGTTAATTGATATGGACAATCATTAATAAACACTCGCTGGTATTCCCACTGATCTTTTTCAACATGTATCTGTAAGTGCGCATTTTTAGATCAATAATTTTACAATTTCCAGACATTGTTCTCCACTTATGGAGAGATTCACTAACTGCTATTGTATCCATCGTGTGAGAATGAATAAACTTATTAACCTCAATGAAATCCAAAACAGGTCTTACCTTCCCTTTTGCTTCTTCCTTCACACAAATGAGAGGAATAATTCCATTCTTGTTTCTCTCAACTGGGACCAGCCATCCGTTATTAATCCATCTTTCCAGTTCCTTAAAGTACTCCTCCCTATCTTCTTCACTCAGCTTATATTGAACCATATTGTTCCGTAGAATTGGTTTTATGTTCTTCCAGTTTCATCTCACCACACATCGATTACCATATAACCTTGCTGTGAAGTCAACATCATCGATCACTGTGCACTCTACCATATTTTTTCTACTTGAATAATCTATGACATGAAGATTTATCTTCTCATCTTGTCTGTTCGAATTCCATGACACATTGTCATCTACATCAATTTGAATACATCCTAATTTCTTTATCAAATCCATTCCGCAAATCGCATCAACACCAGATACTAGTTTATTCATCACTAACATATCACTATTTACTCTTCTTCTTCCTACGGTTACTTCAACACTAACTTGTATTTTATACTCTACTTTTATTCAGCTCATTCCAGTGACCCATCCTCAGTTTTCGTTTATCTCTCCACAGCATACTTTTCTGTCGATCATACTCACCGTGCTACCGGTATCTATCAGTGCCTGGACCTCTGTACCATTTATCCAAGCACTCAAAATTGGTAGCGTCTGAATTACAATAGGAGAGCCAGCGACGCCTACTGCTCTACATTGTAGTTTAAATTATTGTAATTCCTTGCAAAATGGCCCGGTTGACCGCATGTATAGCATTTAGCAAAAGAGGTTTTATATAGGCGCCTCTCAACCGCCTTCTCGACACCGTCATTGGACTTTTGTGCCATTTCTTTGGGAGCGTTCTGCCACGAACGTTTCCCATCACGTCCGGGTGGCTGTCAGACATCATCTTGAATCAATTTATTGTCCTTGCGATTCCTGACGGTCAAAACATTTTTTTCTCGATTTTCCCTTAAAAATACATCGGCCTTACTGGCAATATAATCTAAACTTATCTTTGAATATTCGATCAAAGCTTGTATTTTTTCCTTCACATTCGACGGAAAAGAGCTGATAAAAAATAACCTTACTGTATTTTCGACGGTAATGCGACACTTTGAACATAAAAGCTTTATATCGCTCAATAAACTCTGCGCATTTTCATTGCCGTTCCATTTTTTTGCTTCAATTCATCAAAAACTTCCACATCATTTTTTTGAAACATTTCTTCTAATGCCGATTCCATTTCATCGATATCGCATTTCCGTGATTTATCTAACTTAACCCAGACATCATATGCTTTACCTTCCAGCAACATTGGCATGGCTTTAGCCAAATTATCATTAGCTACTTCAGCTGTGACTTTAGCACGATCGAGCCACTTCTCAATATCCTCTTCTCCATTGTTCTGTTTAACAGTTTTAATCAATGTCTTCATCTTGGCCGAGTAGCTTGTAAGTTTGAACAAATTGAGATGAAACAAAAAGAATCACGCTTTGAACAAAAATTTATTGTAACCACAAAACTCTCAATATTTAAACAAAATAATTCATTGATAATTATGCACACATTGCAAATAACACGTTTCTATACAAAATTCTTGATCTCAATTCAATTTTTCCATACAACTTTATCCAATAAAAACAAACACCATATTTTAACTTTTTCCAAATATTTTTTAGGTCATTAACTGATTCAGATAAACATAATTCTGATTAGATTTAATTTTCAAATTTCTTTTTTTTAAAAAATTTCATTTTTTAATTTTATTATCATAACAAATAATGGAATGTATTTTTTTTTAATTTTAAATTCAAATTTTTTAAATATTTATTTATTATTATTTTTTATTTTTCTTAATCTTGACAACTAGATTTAAGTACAATTCCAATAACTTCACTATACACAATTTGCAAAACAAAAAAAAACGTTACAACAATTTTAAAACAAATCATTTGGATTTATGTTCGGAAATTATTCACTGGATTTCTTATAATAACTTTTCGACCCAGACTTCGATTTAAGATCAGTTAAGGTCTGATTTCTAAGGGAAAACGTCGTCAGGGTTCTTGGACAATAACTCACAAACATCATGGTGGAACTATCTTCCAAACTAAAATTTATCCAAAAACAATGACAATGAAATAGATCCTAAGATTTGGAGTCCAATATGATTGTTTGATGATCTTAAAATTGTTGGGTATTCAATTAAAAATCTCGTTTGATTTTTATTTTATAATCAACTACTAATCTGACTCCGAATAAACAAAAGGTTTCTTCCAACAATAATATATGAAGAATGAACGAGACCTTTTAATAATAATTTATTCTGCTAACCACAATTGAAGTACAAATGTAAATTCAACTCTATCAGTACACTACAATTCAAAGATCAAACTCCGATCAAACAGTTACAACAACTTTTTATTTCGAGCGATGCTAAACTATTTATTTTTAAAACTTAACTTCTCCTTTACAGGATACTGATTTCTCGTAATGTTTCAATTTTAATTTATAACCCTAACTTTTCTCCTTTACAGGATACTTGAATTTTTTACCCTATATTAAAAATCAAAATTACCGTACATTCAGGCTTTTAAATTTTATTTGAGTAATAATTTGTGTCCCAATGACTGAAATAACTATTGCTTATATACTAATTTTTCCTAACCTTGAAAATTGAAAAACTAAAACAAATCTTAAAATATTTTCAAATATTTATAAATTTCAAAAAAATAATTATTATAATAATCAAAAAGTTATTAATTTAACTAGAATATTATTTTTAATTTTTTATTTGTTTTTTAAAAAAATTAATTTATATTTTACGGAACCCCAACAAAATCAGTGGCGTCGATCTGTTTTCATTATTGGAGGGCGAGGGCGAGATATGCATGATAGCATTTTTAGTTTGATCAATTTCACCTATTGACATCCTCGTGCTTGCAAAATCATACGGTACGATTTTACCTCCTGGGGCCCAGTGACTGGGCCGTAGACAAATACCAACAATTTATTCTTCGTCCGCAAATTTTTCAAATAATTATAGCAAACGTCTTGCAACGAAGATCATTTTTCTGAATAAATTCATTAATCAACTCCTTAAATTGTAGGTTAACCACCTCCTCGGGATATGTTTCAAGGACGAGAAGGTGATTCGTTTTCTCTTGGAACATGGTGCTTCTCATGTTTAATTTAATTTAATCGCACCATTTAGGTGAAGTTAAATGAAATGCGAGTCGCGTCGCCAACAGGGTTGGAGAAGGCTCCATATTTTAGCGATTTAATGCTTTTGCATCTATCCTTGTCGTGCTATCGGCAAGGAGTTACGCTCTCAAATAGAGTGAACTGGATGTTTGGTGACTGCTTTTAGTGTTAAGCAGTGCTATCTTTTATTATGTCTTGTTCTGTGATGAACAGAAGATGTTGACTGTAATGCTTTGCACACATCTCAATGTTTCTTTTGGTGGCTCTTGTTGCGTATTTGAGTATCTCTTCTATCCAATGGCGTTGAGGAGGGTGTTGTCGTCGTAGTGCCATCTGTCAAGGCTACCGGAGACGAAGGGGAAGATCATTATTTCGGTCTTGTTGTGTCTTTTCATCAGGTCTATTTGAACGTCAAGGTAGTGATCGCAGGCTCTTGTGTAGGCGTCAAGGAATTGGTCGTTTACGTCTTTGGGATATTTGACTTCGATGATCCAAGCTTTGCTGCCCACTCTTGGAGCATAGTGCTTATCATGTGAGTTTTGAGAAGCTTCAGGTGGCTGAAGGAACGCTTGCTGGTTGCAGTTGAGACTGGGCAGACCAAAAACAGTTTTATGAGACGGACTACTTGCGGAATCATATGCGTCACTTGGCTACTACTAATTCACTTAATGATCTGCATAGGGATGGTAGTGATATTTTCCTTTCCAGCAGGTCGAAGGTGCTCTAACCCAGTGAGCTCGATGCTTGCCAAATTCTTCCACATAATGATGGCATACACGATCCAAATTGCATTGCTCCACAGTGTGTCCCTGCCAGCTGTCCATAAGAATTTTTTCGGTGGCTATCAAGACCTTTTTTCTCTATTTTCTCCTTCAGTTTATTCAGAATGCAATCGAGCGCCTCGAAATAAGCCACGCGGTAATAGTCCTTTGGAGTTGAAAAGTGATGTTGTTTACTTGACTGAAATCGTACAGGGATTGTCGAGGTATTATGGGAATTTCACTGCTGAATTCTTCGGATTTGTCTAAAGCTGACTGCCAAACAAATGAGAATCGATCTTCTGTTCTATGCACAGCCAACTTCATGGTGGCATGACGGACAAGCTGCAAGCCGGCACCAGCGGGTGTTGCTTCCCCTTGAAGACTGCTACTTAATCGATCGGTGCTTTCAAAAAAGAGAGTTGCCCTCAAACCGAGAAAAAACTCAAATTCTGTGAGTCTCCGTAAAAATCCACGAGCCTTTGAGCTCACAGAAGTAACAGTGGATTCGTTGTCGATTAGCTGGAGAGCTTCCTCAATCACAAGCAGCATCTCATTAACACGTGCAATTGCGCGGTATGTCACTGTAAACCTTGTAGAACAGAGTGGACGCAGCTGAGTTTTAGGAGACCCTATAATTTTTAACACAAAAAACCAAAGCACATCGTTTTGGTGATCCTCGCATAAAATTTATGAGTTCGTGAATGAGTTGAAGAAAGTCACGCTAGAGGGGCACTCTAGAGATATCATCTTGTACTGCCAGATTCACGCAGTGCATATATCCGTGTGTTTTGACAGCACCTGCAGATTTCTCTTGAATTTGATTGGCAACTACGATTGTCTAACCTTGGTAAGCTTCTGCACCGTCTAAACACACTGCTTTGCAATCCGTCATTTCTCAATTCAGTCGAAGTAAAATATCTTCAATGGACCTGAAAATTGTTTGGCTATTACAACGATCAAGTGAGTACATTCCTAAAATCATTTTTTCCACATCAAAGTTGTCACTAACTGTTCGACGGTAAACCGTCAGCTGCTCCTGACTCATGATGTCTGCTGTTTCATCAGCAATCATGCCTAAATATTTTCTTTACATTGTTACTTTTGCGAAATGGCAAATAATAGTACGCGTCATACTCTGTCAAATTTCTTCCTGAATTTCTGCCGATGTCCATGTGGTCTTTTATTGAACCAGAGAAGTAAATCACTTGAGTAACCGAATAGAAGCTCTATAACTGCTTGAAATTGCTGTTCACGACTTCATATCTACGAACATTGAGAACATTACTGCCCTTCAAGAAATTCGTAAAATTGTAGGTAGATTGACAGTAAGAAAGACTCCTCGCATAATCCCTGAAACGCTGGTGTTGTGTTGTTCAAAAGATACTCGTATTTTCAAATTCAAATATGTGTTTATCTTTTATGAATGTTGATTGAAATTGTTAATTAAAAAATTGTTTATTTTTATGAGCGTCTTATTATGTTAAAAATGTGAAAAAACGTTAAGTTTTATTTATAAAATTTTTGTATATAAGAATAAAATTGTTTAAATCTCCAAAGAAAAACGAAAACTAATGACAAATAAAAAACCAATAAATTATTATTATCATTATAGTCTTATCATTAATGACTATTTAAAATTATTTATATACGATAACATTAATTACATACGATAAAATGGTGTCAAAATATCACAAAATGGTGTCAGATACGTTTTCGAAATGGATAAATCAAAAACTAGAAGCCGATTCCGATTGTCGACAACTCCTTCCTTTGGATTCAAATAACAACGATTTCATAAATTACAAGACCAACTAATTTTCTCTAAACTCGTCAATTTGAATCTGCCCCGAATCATCGACGAAAGATCGATAAATCGAGCTAAGAAAATCCTGGATTATACTCAGAAAATAGAGAATCTATCTTTGGCTCTAAACGCCGCACGATGTCACGGCGCGAATCTCGGAGTGATCGACTTGAATGAAGTGTATAACGATAACAGAACAACAATTTTAGAGTTCATTTGGCAAATAAACAAAATCGTTTTTATTCAAGATATCAACAAACATTTTCATCCGGAAATTGCCGAGTTGAAAAAATCTGATGAATCAATTGACGAAATCAAAGAACTGTCTCCGACGGAAATCATTATTCGATACGTTGATTTTTATTTGGCAAAAAGCTGTTTTCGACACGCTGTGAAAGACTTATATGATGATTTTAAAGATTGCACTGTTTACTTGACGAACAGAATCGCTTCAGTCAGCCCAAAAAATCAAATGATTTCTCCTGGAACGATAACTAAGGAAAGGTTTTCCGATATGCAATCGATGATTATTATTGAAAATCTAAAGTTTCTAAACGCCGACGCTTTTCTAATCAAATACGATTTGAAAAACGGCGCCGATAACAAAGACACGTCATCGCAACTCCATTTGACGACTCTAGCTTACTTATTTCGCAACTTTTCGGACAATCTTTCATCGACCAGTGTACAACGCGGTAAACTATATATGATTAGTGGAGAATGTCTCGAAAACGTTTGTCGTAACTTTCTCAAATTTTTCGACATTCAACCCATCACCAATCATCAATATCATCACTATAACCATAATAATCATCAGGCGACCGTTGAAAATTTTTACGGAAACCACCAGTGGAACAATCTGGCTTTACAACTCGCCATTGTTTCTTCGTCTTCTCATTCATTTCATTCAAACAATCCGTACGTTACTTCCGATAAAATGACAGCAATTCAAAAAGCATGGAGTGAACTGGATTGGGTTCTCGAGGAAAGATTTGAGTTTACATACATTTGATTTTACATATTAGAGTCTTATTCAAACTGTACTTTCATAATTGATAAGATTGTTGTGATTTCTGGAATTCGATAATGAATCGATTAAAATTTTCAACAATTTAATTGTTTCGGAGACAATATGTTGAGTCTATTAATCGAACAGATCGGTCCGATCTACCATGTTAGGTTGACAATATGACCAGCTGATTTAGGACAGCATTTTAATGTGTTTCAGTAAGGTTGAAATTTCGAACTAATCGGTCCGACTCAAAAATTCTGAACAAATTGATGATTTGGAGATCTGTTTCCAAACCTCAAAACTACTAAAAAGTTGTTTCTTACGACTACCAAATTATAGAAAAATTGCACCCCAAGAAAACCAGTATTTTTGGAAAATTCCTCATGACAAAGGTAAAAACCGAATAAATTATAATTAATAAGAAATCTAAAATTGATTTCTTTTACTAAAAAATGTGGAAAATTCATAAAGTGTAACAAATGTAAAAATAGAAATTCGAATTTATTTTGAGTTCTATTTAATTTATAAATAGGGGATAATTAAGGACCAAAAGTAAATTTGTATTTTTTAACAACAATAATAATTAATCATTTAGATAGTAAATTTTGTAATTGATTTATGAATTATCATTGGAATTACACATTTCCACAAAATATATACCTTGAGAATTAAGTGAAAAAGGAACTGAAAAATTCGAATGAATAAATAGAGACAGACAAAAAACAATACACAGAAATTCACAAAATTTCAAATAAAATCATATAAATAGAAATTTGTTTAACTGAACTTATAACACGATAACTTTGAATTGAAGGTCATTGAAACTATTTATCATTTATCATTGAGTGATTTACTATGGCTTCGGGCGATCATTTCGTTGACAGCAAAGTAAAGATATTTTTTAATTCTATTAATTTGGCACATGAATGAATGATTAGTTGAATTTTTTTGAAAATTTCACTCAAAAACGATTATTATGATTTGTTATTTTTTTGTTTGACGAAATTGAATGATTACGTTTATCTATACGTAAAATATTTATATTCACTATTGTTATTAGAACAGTTCTAAGACAAAATTCTGAATTTACAAATTAATTTTTTAAAATTATTTATATTATTAAAATAACAAAAAATTTTCTCCAAAATATATTTGTAAGTAGCGTTTATGCCACTTTCATTATTATCATATTCTTGAGCCATGATTTAACACCACAAAAATTTATTAATATAACAATTCACATTTCTAAAACAAATTTTCCTATTAATTTAATTTAATTATCTCGACCCAAATTAATCCATTAAATTCTTTTCGATTTAATTTTTAAAACCCTGAAAATTTATTTCAAAAAATTATTTAAACTTTATTTACAAAATCAATTT
>MQRK01249521.1:5050-15643 GCA_001938485.1 Girardia tigrina
TGTTATAATGTATTAACGATATAAATTTAATAGCTAATAAAAGATATATAGAAATATCGATTTTTTAATTATAAATAATTATTATTAATTTCGAGTTATTTGACGAAAAAAGAAGATCCGATGAAGACGTCTTTCGAATCCGTCAACAAACTGTTACCTCGTTTCACGACCAAATATTTTGATTTAAAAGAAGAGATAATTTAACTTCTGGAATTCATGGAGAGTGTGTGTCGATCAGCGTCGTGGTTGAATTGAATAGTACCACTCTCGATTACGCTCTGAATTCGAATCTTGGGAAATTGTTTCAATCAGATTATTTCATCGGTGGCTCCTCAAGTGATTCAAATAATTGCGAAAGAAATACGGTCCTCTTAAGGACAACAATTGACAATTGGGAGCTTGAATTTTGGGGCGCGTTCCTATGGGCCCGAACGTTGCTCAACAAAAGTAATTTTAAAGTATTTGCAATTGGTAGCAGAGCGTGGTTGCTCTGTTCGGAGCAACCGCGCTCGGACCGGCTCTATCCTTCGTCGATAGAGTGTTATTTAATATTTAATAAAATTTATATAGTATATATATTTATTTATAATCAAATGAATGATAATAATGAGTTAAACGAATTGTCCATCAGTAAGAGTGAAATTCTTTCCCCGGGGAATCCGAATCGGAAAGCCTTATCGAAGAGAATTTTATCGATTGCGGTATAAGTGACGTCGTGAATGTTCGATTGAGATCGAACATTTCGACATTGAATTTACACTATAATTCAATCAGTGTTATCAGAGGATTGGATAATCTGAGTAACTTGAAGTATCTTGATTGTTCATCGAAGGTGATCACGAAAATTAACGGTTTCGATTCACTGATTCATTTGAGAACGTTAAATTTATCGGCGAATCGAATAAAAAAATTGGAAGGATTATCTCAATTGCGACAATTGGTTAAATTAAATGCATCGTATAATGAGATTAGTTATCTAACGGGATTTAATGAACTCGCGGGCACCTTTTGACGTCACTCGAGCTACACGCAAACAGATTCAAATTAATCAGTGATGCCATAAAGGCTTGTCAGGGACTCGACAATCTTAAGAGATTGATTCTTTCATCGATAGAGTTCTATGGAACAATCATTAAAATTTATAAAATTAATAATAATAAAATTCCACTAATATATTTGATCGATCGAGCAAATCTCATGTGTCGATTGATTTATATCTATGGTGATAAGGACGCCGAAATTGATGAAAGTAATCTGTCTCGATCGTCGTTGAGTGAAAGAGCTGGAGAGAAAGAGACAATCGCGGCGTTCCTTGATAGAAAGATATTGATCGATCGGAAGAATGAGTGCGAGAGCGAGCACAGCTATTTGAGACAGATTGTGGAGAGTGTCTTCGAGCCAGACAACGTGTGTGTCACGTTGAGAAATGCGTGTGTATTGGTAGTTGCGCGTGTGGGTTGCATTGCTCTACGAGTGAGAAATATTTTCGCGTTGTTTCCAGAAAGTGAGCACGCGAGAGAAGTACTCACGAGAACGATAATATGGGTGCCTGAGGTACTCAGACCGAATGCGAGAAGCCATGTAACACGCACAATACCCGACAGACACGAGGAGTTTGAGGACGGAAGAGAGAAAGAAAATACAAGTGAGAGATCGATCGAGCTCAGTAAGATATCAGTGATGAATTGCTCGATTCATCAAACGAATTAACCTCAATCAGAGATAATAAAACAAATTACGACCTCTTTGAAGTAAAAGTTAATTCTGATGGGAAAAATCTCATGCCCGTCTTCATTCGATTGATGGATGAACGGATTATAACCATTGATGGGGCTGTCAGTACGATAGCAGATATTAAAGAAAGAATATGGGAAAAAGAGAGAATACCCATTCATGCTCAACAATTGATATTCCAGGGGAAGTTTCTAGAGAATAAACAATCAATAGTTGAGTGCGGTCTCTCCAAATACGCTTCAATTGAATGTGTGGGAAAATTGCTGGGTGGAATGGAACTACCAGTGGATGAAACATCCGCATCGGATCTTGAGAAGTTGCTGTACCTGAGGAAATATTTGAAAGGAGATGCGCTGAACCTAATAGAATGTCTTGGATTCAGTGCAGCAGCTTACAAAGAAGGCCTGTGTAAGCTCGAGGCCAGATATGGAGGTCCAGACCGGATCTATGCGCCCATTCATGAGGAAATCCGGGATTTCCGACCGCTGAATAACAGGAATGTGCAGGAACTAGATCGGTTGTTGTACCTACTTGAAAGCACTATCGTACGGCTGAAGGATTTGAAGATGGAGGAAGAGTTCAGACCTCGAACACTTCATCAAAACATCATTTGGAAAATAAGGCGAGGACTAATTCTGGACTGGCATCGTTACTGCGAAGATCACGAGAAATCAAAAGGTATCGCACAGTTGAAGTTGTGGCTCGAGCGAGAGATTAGGTTGCAACTTGGAACAGCAAGAGCCAGTTTCCAAGAAGTGGAAACAAATTCTTCGAACCGGCCAAGGACTTACTATAGAAGAGATAGAAAAGTTGATGTATTGACAGAGTTAAAAGATCGAAATGAATTAAAAAGAAACGAATCATCCAACAATGTAAGAAATGGTAAACCAGGATCACGGGATGAATATCAGTCGTCATCTTTCCAATATCAGAGAGTTCAAAGTTATTTCACGAATAGAAGCCACCTGGATACTCAGTTGGAAAATTTCAGGGAAATGGATGAGCTTCCTGAGGTGAGCCAACCAGTAATGTCACTAGATGAACAAAAAATATTTGATGACACGAACATCAACATCCGGTACATAGATGAACGGTGCGAGATACCAACGCCATTGCGGGATGAACGCGATAACATACCGTCCACCCAAGGATTGGCTGAAAGTCGCTTGGTATCTTTAAATAAAAAACAAATGAATGAAGACATTGGATTGAATATTGAATCTTTCAAAAATGATATTGCGAATTATAAGAATAAGCTGTCAAGCAAGAACAGAATGATCATCATGAAACGGGAGCTGGACAAGTGTCAGTTGGAACGGAATCAGTTTAAGCTGATGGCCGAGCAAGCCCAACAGAGATATCAAGATTTAAGAAAGTCTTCATTGTCTGGTGCAAACAAGGTCGAGATGATCAATGAGAAGCAAGCAAAACTGACAATCCAACAATTGATTCCGCTGCTACATGAAAGTAGAGAAGCGAATAAAATTTTGCAATTTGAATTAAAGGAAAATAAAGGAAAATTATTTGAATATGAAGGAGAGATCAAATTATTGCATAGTGGGAATTCTATCAGAAAGATTCCTCAACATGAGAGAGCAGAAATCATAGCTCGTATCGTAGAAATTAGAGATAAACATGAACAATTAGGTCGTGATCTTGAACAGTATTTGGATGTTACTAAAAGAATTTGTAATTTGGAAAATAAAAGGACACGAACTTGGAGCATAAAGCGAAAACAAAGACTTCCTCCAAATTGGAAATTTAGAAGAAAGAGATTAAAGAAAGGTGTCACATCCAAGCAAATGTTGAATAATTCGGGTATATTGAAAAAGAGTGGTTGTTCGCCTACGTCGGAACAAAGAGGGAAGAATGTTCAAGATCGAAATTAAAAATAAAATTTGGAATTGAAATTTATTTCCAATTCCAATGAATTATATAAATTAAAAAAGAAAATAAAACTTAAAATTACTTTTGTTAGGTTAAGGAAAAACTTAAAGGAAATTTATATATGTTATAGTTTTGTTATAATGTATTAACGATATAAATTTAATAGCTAATAAAAGATATATAGAAATATCGATTTTTTAATTATAAATAATTATTATTAATTTCGAGTTATTTGACGAAAAAAGAAGATCCAATGAAGACGTCTTTCGAATCCGACAACAAACCGTTGCCTCGTTTCACGACCCAATATTTTGATTTAAAAGAGATAATTTCGCCATTTGACTATATTTTTAATATGGATTATTTTGTAAATACATTTGAAGATAATCATGTAATAATTCCCAAGCGGAGATTGTATATCAAAGAAACTGACGAAATTTCAGCACCTACTAAAATTTGTGAAGACATTGATGATCAATAGTATGAATTAATAAAAATATTTCAATGTTGTGGAAGCAGTATTGGAACAAAGTTTTGGAAAATAATCACCAACGAACACGGTGTCAAATCAGCCACTGGTGTTCACGAAAGCGACAGTGATTTGCAATTACAGAGAATTGATGTTTACGTTACTTCTGGAATTCATGGAGAGGTGTGCCGATCAGCGTCGTGGTTGAATTGAATAGTACCACTCTCGATTACGCTCTGAATTCGAATCTTGGGAAATTATTTCAACCAGATTATTTCATCGGTGGCTCCTCAAGTGATTCAAATAATTGCGAAAGAAATACGGTCCTCTTAAGGACCACAATTGACGATTGGGAGCTTGAATTTGGGGGGAAGCGTTTCTTATTTTAAGTATTTCCACCCTCTTTTATAGCAACGTGACAGAAACATACCAATTGATGGTGAAACTCTGCACCTTAAGGCATGTGACTTTCGTAGGTCCTTTGGGAATATCAGTGAGGAAATTACTCGAGGCTGGATAGATCGATGAAAGATCAGACATCAGATTTGTTCCCGAAAAATGACTGGAGAAAGTGCAGATGTGTCTGAAGCAAGTGTGAAAGAGTGGAAATCTGTACATATACCCTCCATATTACGCCGATATCAGCCGTCTAATATTTTTAACTGTGACGAGACTGTTGAGTGATGAAATTATGCATTTAAGCACAGTAAATGAATTTCGTTTAACTTTTTTTTTCATTTTAGCGTTAATGTGGAAACTTTTACCAGAAAACACATTAGCATTCAAAAAAGAAAATGTGAACGGTGGAAAAAAACCCAAAGATAGAATTACGGTTTGTGAGGAATGTTTTGAATTGTGTGTTGATATTGTGCATATTTGAATGTTATTTTCTTATTTATTATTATTTTTTATTATAGATAGTCATATAATTATAATTAATCATTTTTATTATTTAGAATTTATTATTCTTATTATTAATATTATTATTAAATTAAAATTATAAAATATTTTTATTAGAATTACTATTATTAATATTATTATAAGTCATTTTATTACAATATTATAATATTATAAATATTTATTACTATTACTATTACTTTATTATTATTATTATTATTATTATTATTATTATTATTGGAATTATTATTATTTCATATTTTAAAATAATTATTAGTGGTATTTTTATATATTTATAATAAAAAATAAAATTTTTTTACATATAAAAAAAACAAAATGCCTTTATCCCATCATTTAAATAAATATAAAAAAAATAATATAAACAAAAAAAAAGATAGCACTTACATTATGAATATAAAAACTGTTGTGATATAAAGAAATAAATCCAATATATAAAGAATTTGTTGTCACCGCCGCAGGTTGACTCGGGGTAAATTAAAATCTCATAAATAAATCCACCATCAAAAAAATAATTATTGGGGATATTCCCCATTCATTAAGAAAAAAAGAGAAAGAACTGAGTGGCCGCCTCAATGTTGGGGGACTCGGGGGAAGATATATTTCCCTCATTAATTTAGATGAAAAGAAAAATTATTATAAAAAATGGAAAGAAAGGAAAATATAAAATTAATGGGGGGATTCTGGGTGCGCCGACAAAGGCGCATCACCCTTTGGAAATAATTTTTTTATATATAAAAATAACTTCGGAATTGAATTGACTGAATTGAAAAACTTAAGAATTGAATTATTATTATTGTTTTTGACTTGTTAATTTTTGTTATTCGAAATAAAGTTTCATAAAAGAATTTGTTCATTGTCTATATATTTATGTTGGAAGTCCCTTCTGATTAATTGGAATCAGATTAAAGATTTCAGATTCAAAAATAAAGATTTACGATTAAAGATTTAAGATTTGTGTTTTTAAAAAGTAAATAATTATATTAAAGATTTCTAATACCCAACAAAATGTTGAAAATATCAAAGCTCAATATTAGATATGACAAATTGGATGGAAGACCAAGCATAGCATTTAATACAAAGAATATGAATGTTGAATGTCCTTTGGATACCGGTGCCAAAGTAAATGTTGTTAAAGCAGATATACTTAAAAGTATGAAAGATGTTCCGATAGAGAAAACGAGTAAACACATTCATTGTGCAAATGATTCAGAACTTATAAATTATGAAATTGTTAAATTAAAAGTAATAATTGGAGGAGTACAAAAAATTATAGAGTTTTATATAGTCAAAGAACTCAACCCAGAAATTATAGCAGGAGTTGACTTTTTGGACAAATTTGGAATAAAACTAAAGAAGGAAATTATAGATTCAAGTGACATATGGATGATTAGAGATAGTCCAACAGATGTTGACAGACTAAAGAGAATTAAAGAAATATTTAACACAAAAGTTGACAACGAACTAATGAGACTATTAACAGAATATAAATCAATATTCATGGCTGACAAGTGGGATGTTGGGAAAACTTCCTTAACGAAACACAAAATAGAAACTCTTGGAGAACCAGTCTTAGTGAAGCATTATCGACTACCACAACATTTTGAAGAGAAACTAGATGATGTCATTAGAAATTTTGAGGAAAACGGTATAATTGAAAAGTGTAGTTCTCCATGGAACTTCCCTCTGGTGTGTGTATGGAAAAAAGAGAAACAAGACATCCGAGTATGTGTCAATTTTCGACAGTTAAATAAAATTACGATAAGACCGTCATTTCCCATGCCAAGTGTGGATGACATGTTAAACACGTTGAATGGAGCAAGATATTTTAGTACAATCGATCTGGGAAAGGCATATTATCAGGTTGAATTAGAAGAAGATTCAAAGATTAAAACTGCGTTTTCAACAAAGAATGGTCAATATTGTTTTAAAAGAATGCCTTTTGGAATTGCAGCGGCTCCAGCTACCTTTCAAGAATTAATGGTGAAAGTTCTAGGAGATTTGAATTGGAAAGAAACAGTCGTATATTTGGATGATATTTTGATTTTTGCAAAAGATAGAGAAGAATATTTTAAAGAATACATAACGTATTTGATAAAATTAAAGAATCCAGCTTGAGCATAAATCCAGAGAAATGTCAATTCCTAGTAGAAAAAACGATTTTTTAGGATATGTCATAAGTATAGAAGGTATTGAGACAGATAAAACAAAGATTGATGCAATTAGAAAATTTCAAAACACATCATGTATCAAACTTTACGAAGCTTTTTGGGTTTGACGAATTACTACAGGAAATTCATAAAGGATTACGCTAGATATGTAAAGGTTTTAGAAGGCTTATGTGGATAAAAACTTATAAGGATAAAAAACTGATTTGGACTGAAGAATGTGATGAAGCTTTTCAAAAATTAAAAGAAAGAATGATTAAGACACCAATTTTGGCATATCCTGATTTTTCAAAAGACTTTATACTCGTTACAGATGCAAGTTTTGATACAATAGGAGCGGTCTTATCTCAGAAAGACATGTGGAAGAGAAAGAGTAATTGCATATGGTTCCCATATAATGAATAAACATGAACTTGGTTAAGACATGACCAAGGTTTAAGACATGAACAAGGAAAGAACTGCTTGCAATTTATTATTTCACTCAACATTTTAAATATTTTTTGTATGGGAAAAGATTTTTGTTACGAACGGATCATAAAGCTATCACTTTTATGATGACTACGAAAAACCCTATTACACCACAGTTTCAAACATGGATAAATTTTCTTAGTGGTCTTGACATGAAAATAGAATATCGGAAAGGTGAGAAACATTCAAATGCTGACGCGATGTCTAGAAATTCTTGCGAATTGTGTAGCCAATGTCAGACGATGCATGAAGAAGCCAAGAAAGGAAAGATCAAGACGAGAATTTTTGCATTGAACGAAGAGTCAGAGGGTTTCAAATGACAAAAGAATAATGAAAAAAATAAAACAAATTCTTGAACATATCAGAAAAGGGAAAACGAGGAAATGGACACTAAAAAATGACATCGTGGCAACTCAGGACAATAAATACTGGATCCCAAAAGAAAAATGAACAGATTTTATTGAAGAGATGCACAAGCTGTTATGCCATGCTGGTAGTAAAAAAGTCTATATCTATCTTCGAGAAGATTTTGACATGGAAAATATGAGGAATTTCATTAAAGAAATAGTCCAAAGTTGTTTAAATTGTCAAAAAAGATAGACATTAACAGCGAAAACGAAAGAAAAACATATAAAATTGTCGGCAGATGAACCTTTCCAGAAAATATACATGGACTTCTGTGGACCATTCAAAAGAAACAAACGGATATCAATACGTACTTGTAATAGTAGGCCAATTCAGTAGATATATTAGCCTGAATGCAGTTGCTAGTCAAGATGAAAAAACATTTCGTAGAGTGATATTGGACAGATGGATATGGAAATTTGGACCTCCAAAGGAAATCCATGTTGATAGAGGAAAAACATTTGAATCGGCTTTGTTCAAAGATACAGTTAAAAGGTTAAAAGTCGAGATAATCTATTCAGATCCATATCATCATAATACAAATGGGATAGTGGAAAGACAATTTTGAACAATCAGAGATGCTATAAATATTAGAATGAAGGACGGAAACCACAGAGATTGAACAGAAATTTTGTCGGAAATAGAATTTATGTTGAATAGTACAGTTCAAGCTACGACATGTGTTTCACCGGTTGAAATAATATTTGGGAGACGATTAAGACATTGGTGGAAGAACAATAAAGAAACTAACGGAAACCAAGTTAATGTGGAACAAAATGTAGAGACAAGAAGAGTTTTTGAAGTTGGAAACAGAGTGTTGATAAAAAAAGAAAATATATCAAAAGAAGATGATCGTTACATGGGTCCGGCAATTGTGTTGAAACAAAATCATGAAAGGAGTTACGAGTTACAGCTCGAAGATGGTAGAACTTTAATTAGAAATGTTGAATGGCTAAAGCCATTTAAACCGAGGGGGATGTAAGGAATGTTTTGAATTTGTGTTGATATTGATCATGTTTTATGTTGATTCGGAATGTGTCTCTCCTACAAAGATGGGTGATTGGTATTTTCATTGATTCCTACTAATTAAAAATAATTTAATTTAATTTTAAAGTAAAAAGATTTAAAATAATTTTTGAATGTATTATTTATTTTTTTAATGTAATTTAAAATTTTAATTTATTAATTTAATATGTTCTTTTTTTAAAAATGTTTAGATTTAATTTCAACCAATTAAATTCTTTATAATTAATAATTTTTATTAACAGATTTTCATTTATTGAAAATAATTAGTTTGAACTCAGAAATATATTGATCAAGAGAGATGTSAAATAGTAAATGCACTTGTGATATTAATAAATGTTGTAAACCTCATATTGATGTTGTTAATACGGTTCTTGTCGGTGCTAGTATGATCGGTGAAAAGCTTCCCTAGCTGGTAATTGGGCCAGTAAAAAAACCTCGCTGCTTCAAAGGAGTGTCGAAATTACCAGTCTCATACAAAGCAAACCGAAAAAGCTGGATGACCAGTTTGCTGTTTGAAGAGTGGCTGAGGAAATTAGATTACAAAATGAAAAAGCACAGAAGGAAGATCATTTTGATTGTGGACAACTGTCCTGCCCATCCACGTATCCAAGACCTTGAAAATGTCGAACTGATGATTTTGCCTCAAAATTACAACCTATGGATGGGGGCATAATCTACACCTTCAAGCTTCNTTACAAGAAGAGAATATTATTAAAAAGATTAGCATCGCTTGAGGCGAATCGAGACCTTTCCTTCTCTCTGCTCGATGCCATCTATGCATTGCGACTGACATGGGACAACATTACAACCACCATAATTGTCAACTGCTTTCATCATAGTCACTTTCGTGTTCCAAGCGACGACGAACTTTTGGAGCAAGATGCACCCTTCGGTGACTGTGATGCAGATGAGATGAACGAAACTGGAAACCTTTTTGAGACTATATGAATGCTTCTCAATATTCCTACTGCTATTTTCTTCAAAGAGTATATAGAGGTAGCAGATCAATTTGAAGTTAGTCCTCTCTTGACTGACAAAGAAATTATTGAGAGTATGATGGCTCCTGATGATATGTTAGATGATGAAGTTGTTGTTGGGGATGCAGAGAAGATTCCACCTCCATCCACTAACCAGATCCTTGATTCACTCTTCATCATTCAAACCTGGGCAAAGCAAGCGGAAGGAGTTACACTTCAAGACCTTCATGTTCTGATTCACCTTGAAAATTTGGCATTAAATGTAAACAAAAAGACTAAACAAACCGTGATTATTGACTATTTTTCTAAATCATGATGGAAATCGGTTCGAAATATAAAATTGTTGGATTTGATATTTATTTTTATTTTTTCTACATATTTGTCTACATTTTCTTTTTGTCTACATATTTTTAGAGTACTGAAAGAGTAGGGGAAAAATGTATGTTCTCCACCACCCCCCCCGGGGGGGGGTGTAACTAGTTACCGTGGTTGCCATGGCAACGGTCGCGGTTACCATGGCAACGGTCACGGTTACCATGGCAAC
>MQRK01249524.1:810-10844 GCA_001938485.1 Girardia tigrina
TTTCAACAATTCCATTGCCAAAGACATCATGGAATCCATCAATGGTGTCGGTGAGGAATCGTCAATTGACACAGTTTGTCACTTGGTTTTACAGCAATCATCGCAAAACCATATGAACGCGATGACCATATGTATATTTATTTATATACATATATATATATATATATATATTATTTAATTTAATTAATTTTATGATTTAATTTTACTTTTATTTATTTTAATTATTTAATTTTATTTTAATTTTCCTTAATTAATTATTTTATTTTTAACAAATGGGTTCAAAAAAATGGGTCCAAGGTAATCGCAGCGCGACCAAAGAGTTCATCTGGAAAAGGAAGGTGGATTTCTATAAATATCAAATAGGGAAACAAGCATTAGCGGAGGTTATGATTGAAGGAAGAGTTGAACTAAAATATAAAGAGGAAGACCTAAGAGGCAATTGTTGAGATAGAATTAAAATTTAACAAACTTCAATAAAAAAATATTTAATATACCTTTAATACCACGGGATTAGTCCAAATATTATGCGGAAATCGACGAGAAAAAATAATTATATAAAAATTATTATTTAATTAAGAATCATATTAAGCAAAAAAACAGTAAAACAACTTGATAAAAAATTGATAATTTCGAACTTCATGTTTAGCTTTTTATTTAGCTGTAACAAAACCTTTGCGAAAACCTAGTAAAATAAATGAAAACTAAACTTTGGAAATTAAACTTTTAAATGGTTCAGAGTCAACTACAAATGTTAATTTAATCATGAATTTTTCTTAAAAAATTTTTTCCGTAGAAACAGACATGACTAAAAATATTTTTAGATAATAAAACAAAGAAAAAATACAAAAAAATAAAATGTTTATTGATAAAAACATTTGAAAAATAACAGAAAAATTTAATATTTAAGAAAATAAATGAAAACAAGTTATAATGCATATTATTTTTAAGTTACATATAAAATATTAATATTTTGCTTAATTGCATTATTTAAATTATTAAAAATATTGTGGTAATTTAATTGATTAAAAATATAATCAATATATTTAAACAATCGATAATATTATTTCCACATAATTGATAATTATTCATTCAATCGAAGAATCTTTAAAAACGATATTTTATTATTAATAATAACGAATATATTTGAGATATTTTAAATAATTATAAAACGGATATTTTTGAAACTTACTTTTTTGTTAATAGATTATTTTTTTAAAAAATAATATTTTTTTTATGTTCGTGGACCTCCAATCTTTTTCAAATGGTATTGAGCTCAAGGCTTTTTAGAGGGTCTACCCAAACTAAAGTCCTAAGGGCTCGCGATAGGCCTCCAACAGGATGAGTGGCTTTCCACTTCTGAGCAGTCGGTTCGCCAGTGATGAAAGACCAGCCATGGAACTTGGTACTGTGACGTACTTGCCTTTGGCTGTTGCAATGGATGCGTAACATCCGCGAAATGGGCACTGAAAACTTTTTTTCACCTCCATGTTAACTAGTCGGTAGTCTCTGTGTGTTTCTTCAGCGATCACTTCATTATGAATTCTCAGCATACTCATAGTTGAGTCCAGCAACTGAGAATAGGATTAGTTGGTTTAAAGTATGTCTTCTGTCGGTGTTTCCAAGTTTTCCGCAATCTTATGTTCTGGCTCTTCTGGTTTTTCTTTGTGATTATTTCGGATGTGTTTATTTAGCCACCCTGTGAGGGCATATGTATCTTCCTTTCTTCTCTCTCTTCGGTTTTTGCGTGGGCTGTTCTGAAATTGTTGTTGTTGCCTTGATGCTCTGTTTGATGCATTGTTTGATAATATACTCTGCTCCAATGTGATCTCGTCTTAAGTGTCTGTTCAGCTCTTTGATCTCAGCGAACACTATGAAATATGATTCCATCAGAAGTCGTGCGGTCAGAGTCTGGGTAGGATGAGACTCAAATCACGCACCATGTCGCTCAACCTTTCTTGGCTAAACTACTGAGGATTAGACTGTTTGACATTAGAAACATATTCTTCAGTTTCAAAAACAACATAAGAAGTGTTATCATCACTACTGCTGCCTTCCTCAGACATTGCAAAACCTTTAAAAATCGGGACAAGTAGTTGATAAAAATTTTGAATAGGGCGAATAGCTAAAGGAATGTTTGGGTAGGTGATACTGTGCCTCTTTTTCTTACTAACATCTTTATGCTTGTCAAGCAAAAGTAGCAGTCACAGACATGGTCAGGTGGCTGCCGCCAAACCATAGGAACTGCAAAAAGCATGCCCTTTCTTTTCTCTTTTGTCCAGTCTCGAGCATTTCTTCGCAATTATGACATATGATGTGCGGATCCCATGATTTCTGTACATCACCAAGTGGAACTTCAAAGTAAAGTTTGTAGGCTCCTTTTATAAAGTCCGTAATATTTCGTCAATGAGAAAATGTATAACAACCGCAAATTTAGCAGAATAAATTTGTCTTCATGAAACATATATATCTGGTGAATGTCAAAGATGATGAAGCGATCACATTCGAATCAACAAAACAAAAACTATAAACTCTTAAATATATTAAAAATTAATTATCCTAATTACAAAATTTGGAAAAGGCATAAAACATTTTATTATTACAAAATCAATGAAATGTACAGATTGCAAAAAACTAGAGCTTATAGAAAAAGAAAAGTTCAATATTTGGAATCTGCACCCCAAAATTAGTCAAAAACAATTGTGTAAGTTCTTGCAACAAATATTTTTTTTAAAAATTCTTCCCCAGTGTAATTATCCTCCTTCATTCCACATTTTCTTGTTTTGTTTAATCTTGAAATTGAATTTGTTAAAAAAATTTACATGCTGTTTAACCTTTTGGAATACAATTATATATAAACGAAAATTTTTTTTGAATCCCTATAAACAAAGGAATTAAAATTAAACTAGTAAATCAAAAAATTAAAATTTTTAGATCCATTCTTTATGCAGGCAATACTTTACCGGCAGTTTTTAAAATTTAAAAAATTTAAATTTAAAAAAACACATTAAAAATTAATATAAACTACTTATAATTTATTAGTAGATATCTTGCAATTAATATTGTTCGGGAACTCCGAATTTTCGTTATTTTCCCATTTTGGGATCTTAAAAAGTTTTTTTCGATAAAATTTTTACATAATTATTTATTGTCATTTAGAATGAGTGAGTGTGCAAAGATTGAAGAAAACCGATTCAGTAGAAGGCCTTCAAAAACAGGTTTCTAAATTCCATAGATACACACACACACACACACACACACATATATATATATATATATATATATATATATAGAAAGTAAGCTAATAAAAAGAATGGAAACAACATATTTATTTGAATTTTGTTCTTTTTGTATTTCAAACGAACAATATCAATTTATCAACCATAAATCATTGAGACAATTACAGAATCAATGATTTTGTGAGTTTATTTTAAATTTATTTTTAATTTCAAATAATTTTACAATTTTAAATACGCTAATTAGTTTTTACAATTTTTAATAAATAAATCAAATTAATATTTTTTAAATAATTAATAATCATTTTAATTTCTATCCTATAAGTTTTGAGTAAATATTTTATTAAAATATTTATTTCCCCATTTTATAAAAAATAATAAGAATTAATTCCTTAATCAATTTAGTTTAGAATGTAATTGTACGAAAGCTTTGACAAAGATTGTCTTAAGGACAATCAAAATTGTTGTTTAAATAAAAATATGAAAAGTCAAATTAGTGTTCTTAATATGGCGACACACGACCACGTGACTCCGAATATCAAAGGTCCAGAAACATTCGACGGATCTGAGATAAAAGTGGAAGCATTTATAAAGAATTTCAACAGATACGTGAATATAATGGGATTTGCTGAGGAAAGGAAAATCTTTTTAGTCACGCCATACATGACTCCGGAGGCAATAATTAAGTGTGAAACAGCACTCGGTGAAACATGTGAAGAAAAGTTAAGAACAGTGTTCTCCAAGGAAAAAACCGTACTAGATTTAATGAAAGAAATGTTAGATTTGAGAATTTGCTCCAGTGATCCCACAATAATATTTAGAAAGGCAGACGAACTAATAGAGAAATTGGTAGAGAAAAAGTTAGGTAAGAAAGAACTATCGAATTTAGTATACGCTAACTTGATAGATGATGATGCTGTACAAAATATAGCCATTCAAGGTATCACAAAATCTGATGAGATTGAAGAAATACAAACAAGAATTTTCGAACATGAGAAAAAGAAAAGAAACGCATCAGTGGCAGCATATAATACAAAAAGAGAAAATGAATGGAAAACAGTGGAAAATAAAAGGAGAACAACAAGACCGCGGAGTAGAGAAATTCCAGAAGATACAAGAAGAAATTATAAAGTCAGGAAAATTACTTATTGAGCATGTCATGAAGAAGGACATGTTAGAAGCGATTGTCCAAATGTGACATGTAATCCTTGCAATAAAAAAGGACGCAAAAGAACACAATGTTATGAAAACCCGAATAGATTTAAGGAACGCGAGTAATTGAAACAGGATTAAGGAAGAAATCGATGGGAAAATGATAGGAAAAATTACTCGAATCAAAGATATAAAGACCGGCCAACGTACACAAATGGGAAATATTCAGTAGCGGAATTGGAAGAATTAGATGATGAATTGTATGGAGGAGATGACTCTTCAAGACGGGGCTATACCGACGAAACCAATAGAAAAGAACATTCTAAAAGACAGGAATATCCAAGAGGTTACAGAAAATTCAGAGTTGATGACTTTCATGAGTAGTCAAAAACAAATATTGCATACTTATGTGGCTCATTTAGTGACACAATGGAGAGAATGTCTATCACAAACGATAAATAGCTGCTCGACTTTGAGTGAGTAAGATGTCAGAGTAGCAATGCCTTACTTGACATCGCTTTACAACTTCGTTCAATGCTCAATAAAATAAGGAAGACCACAATGTACATTAGCTCAAACAGATCATTTCATTAATCGTTGATCCAACAGTGTCACCATCATCAATCCTGTATCGATTACCGCCAAATCTTACTCGAAGCGCCAGAATATTATAACCTTAGATTCCTTGATGATTTTTAGCTACATGCGCAATATTAATACCTTCACTATCTCACAAGAACATTAATGATCGCCTTGCATTTGTTAAACGATATCTTCACTAGACACTCGACGACTGTTCATGGATCATGTTCAGTGATGAAAAAATAGTATAACAATGCTGTTCTTTTCATGTACAAAAACCGCATGAAAAACGCTTTTCTAAACGCTACACGATGCTCGTAGTCAAAATGTCACTTTCAGATAGTTGTGTGATGTTAGTCTGATGTCTCGCACACGTTTTTTGAGCTCCATCTAGCATTGTCCTTATCATCCCAATGAGGCAGATTGTTAGGGTTTATGCCCCCTGATACCATCATAACACCAATCATCTATTCCATTATATTGCAGGAAAACCATCAGGCAGCAATGCTACATCACGGATTCACAATATTTTGGTAAGACTTCACGTCAGTGCATACTACCAAGCATGTAAATCAATAGTTTCCTCGAGAGGGTATATCTTTCTCCATCGCCATGGTACTTTCCAGATCTCAATCCTATTGGACAATTGTAGATGGAGCTCGAAAAAAGCGTGCGAGACATCAGACTAACATCACTTAACTATCTCTAAGCAAAAATCAAAGTAGTTAGACGGAACAAATTTCTCAGGAGTGGTTCGAGAATTCGGTAAATTCAATACCTAACCGCATCCATGCAGTAATCGCTAACAAGGGCGGTCTAAATCGCATTGAATCCACGTGATCAGTGTATCTACTTGCCAAGTATGTCTAAATGTTTTTCAGATCATTTCTGATCATCATTAACTACTTTCAGTGATGTCGGTAGATCAAATATTAATGTTTTACAATCAATTTTTCTCCAACTAGATAAAAATTTCCTTTTTATTTTCATCATAGTATTTTGATGATTATTCGGCAATATTTTTTAAATTATGTTTTAAAGTTCGAAAAAAGATTGATATTTAAACAATAAAATTATTACAGAAATTCATAAGCTAAAAGAAAATTGAACATATATTTTTTCGAAAAAGAATTAACTAAAACAAATTTTTTAAGATTTTTGATAAAATAATATAATTATGTTGACAAATTCTGAAAGAAAGAAAGTATGAAAATAAATGAATGAATATTAATTATTAGTTTTTGAGACACTTTAAACTTTTGTTCCTCCTCTTAATTGAGTCACAACATGGATATTTGTTTTATTGCAAACCCCTTGTTCATATAACCTAGACCCTTGTTGAAGAATTTGGCTATTGTATAACAAATAACTGTTGTTAACATCAAGAGGAACTCTTTGATTGATATTTTCTAAAAGATCTTCACTCGTAATCGTCCTGGACACTTCCATTTCCAAAGGGTTCACTTTTGTTTGAACTGCACTTAAGTCTACATATATTTTGATTACCTTTTTCTAGATATATATCATTAAATAAATCCAAATTACACAATAATAAAAGAAAATAAACTTTTCCATAAATTCTGCTATTTTCATTAAAATTACAAAATCTAATAGTAAAAGGATCTTCCAAGATGCGACTATCATGTATCAATAATTCCACCGAATAACCTTCTTTAAGCTTCCTTTCCAAATGTCGTCTCAACTCCGCGATTGTGTTAATGTTCGCCAAATTCTGAACAATTTCGTATTGCTGGTTACATTCATCTTCACAAATTATATTTATATTCATTTTTATTTAAATTTGTTTCTAAAAAAATATATATTTATCAATAAAAATTTTTTATAAATGTGACAACAAAAATTCCAAGAATTACAATTTTGTCCAATGAGAAAGACAGAAATTAACGAGACGTAAATATTATTACTTTCGGTTACTTAAAATAGATTCTAAATAATAATAATTATTATTATCATAATTATTCTTATTATTTTTATTATTTTTCTTCTTTTTACTGTTATTATGAAAAGTTTGTTAAAATTTTTAAGTCGTCATGCAATTTATAAATTTTTTTATTTAAAATTTTAACAAAAAATAAATAATTACGTGAAACAAAAAATACTTAAAAATTATAAAATTGAAGAAAGTTACAGATTTTTAAAAAAACCAACAAAAAGTAAATAATTATGTAAAACAAAACGAGAGTTTACCAATCTCAAAAGTTAAGATTCATTAAAATTGTAACGAATTGATCAAATATGTATATGTATATATTTAATTTTTTATTAAAAAGTATGGTAAAAATATAAATCTTTATATATGTATATATTTTAAAAAAATTTTGATAATTTTAATTAAAAAAAATTAAATTGTGAATTTCCTAGAAAAAAAATTAAGGTGTGATTTGTTTGAATAATATAATTGTAAATAGTGAATTTTTGAATATCGATCAAATAAAAAATTTCCAGTTGTTGATTGTTTTTTTTGATTTAAAGAATTCGTTCTAATTATTCTAATCATTATTCGTCATTATTGATTATCGATGAATGAATATTTCTCGACTCAACAAACCCGAACTGATTATGGAACAAAATAAAATCGGAATGATCGCCGATGTTCGGTATTGCGATCGCAACTACAAAAAAACCAACGAACGATTCTATCGCTTTAGTCACAATGGATAAATCGTTGAAATAATTTCAATTAAAACCTGTGAAATACATTTTTCAACTCGGCGATTTGGTCGACGGTCAATGCAAACGATATCGAGGTTTTGATTCGGCAAAGGCACTGATTGATGTGCGATTCAGCAACGATCGATTCGTCACGTTTCATATGATCGGGAATCGCGAGAAATCGTTGAGGAAATGTCGATCGAAGACAGCGATAAGCGATCGATCGAATTGGAATTGTTATCGAAAGGATTTGTCGGAGAAAGTGTCGGTGATTGTAATTGATTCATATGAGATCGGTGTGCTCAATCAATGGAAGAACGAACAGTTAAATAAAGATAAATTAATAATTAGTGGCCATCAGTCTATAGTTTTAACAGTCGACGATGCGATTAAAACGAATTCATGTCACAGAATTGAAAGTGAATTGATGATTGTCAATTTAAACGAAGATGCTGGGATAGCTGAGTTAATTCGAGCGAAAACAAAAATCCATATATTTTAAAGGGAGAATAATTAGTAAACGTTTTAAAATAAGAATTTGGAAAGAAATAATAAAAACAATAAACGGGATAAAATTTATAATTATTTTGAAAGTACTTAAAGTTAAGTTAAATACTTTTATGAAATGATTTTCAAAATAAAAAGTTTATTAGAAATTAAATTTAAAAATTTTTTAAAAAAATATTTTTTAACAAAAGTAAAAAAATTGTTAAGATAATTTTTAAATAGTAAAAGATTATTAAATTTTAACAAAAGTAGAAATTTTATTTTAAAGATTTAATAAATAAATTTTGGTGAAATGAATAAATAAACGAGAAATTTGTTTAAATATTATTATTATTTTAATATATAAATTTTGTGCAAATAAAAATGAATTTAACTTTGAACATCGAAAACGATATTAACTTAACTTAATTATTATTATTTCTATTATTATTAATATTATTATTTGCTTGAATTGAGGTATATTAAGAACATTTAGACAAGTCTCATTTGAATTTTTATTGCAATTACATTTAGAGTCATTACAACTCTCAGAAGGTCTTTCATCGTTTGCCATCGTTCTAATTGGTTTTCTTATTTCTGTTTTTAATCATGATTATTCGAACAATTTTTCTAAGTTAATTTTTAAAATATTAAACCTCTAAAAAATAATTAATTAAAAAATAATAATTTTTACCATTTCTGAATAAATCCCAAAATAATAAAAATGTCACCAAATTATTAAAAATGCATTTAATTTAAATTTTACTAAAAATTATTAAACTTAATTTTAATTGTGAAATTAAAATATGAACTTATAAAATGATTATTTTAATTATGTTCGAATAGTTAATCCTTTAAATTTAATAAAAAAATACCAATTTCCATCTGGGTGGGAGAATCACCATTCTAAATTCAACATACTTAAATCAACATACATCATCCATACATTTACACATTCAAACAATTTAAAATATATCCTCACAAGGTCAAAAGAGGGATTCGGTGAACCTGGACCTATAAAGATAGGCTACCCACAGATAATCAAAATCGGAATTATTGTCAGGCATGATGTAAGGAAGATAATCACACCGATCAGGAACTTTAATATTAGAGACATTAAGTGGTTTCTAGAGGTTTTTATTCAATTCTATACTTTTTTCTTATACACCCATGTTATGTGTAAAAGATGTTTATGAGAGAAAAAAAGTGAGAAATTCGTTATCTGTGTCAACTTAATATTGAGTGTCTATTTTCCCAAAATACATTTGAGAACTTTGGATATGCATGAAATACTCATGAAATGTAGTCACAAGTCTTGACATTATTCTGTGTAATTGAAGTTTAACATCATATAATTTTGTCAAAATTATGAGTAAACAAATAAAACTCATCTTTTGATTTTTACCCAATTAAATAATTTTAAATTACAAAAAAATAATAAAGAAATTCATTGGGAAAATGTAATGTTATTGTTGGAACAAATGAAATAAAAGGACTAGAAAATTACTTTTTTCAGCTCATTTTGTTTATTATGGAAAAAAATAATACAGAGGTAATGTTTTGAGATTTTATTTTAGTAACCTTTACTTTATAAAATATTTATTTGGTTTATATGTTTAAATCAGTAATGGTTGAAATGGTAAAGTTTATGTATATATATATCAATTTTAATTTATCTTTGACCCTCGTTTTTTCAGGTGGTAGAGTATATTTTTATAAGAAAAAACTGAATTTATTTGTAATTATTCTTACTCTGTTCAGTCACAGAAGGTTGTCTTTTACAGTTTTCATTACATATTAGGTTGTTCGATATGAAACGGGTCAAACTTCACACCTTACATTTCAATCGCGTATAACTTAACTTTGAACTATCGTATGAAAATAAATAAGGTATTTCTTGACAGATAT
>MQRK01249524.1:16867-44831 GCA_001938485.1 Girardia tigrina
GTTTCAGATATATACGAAAAAATAGATTTTTGAGCACTTTTTTGAGAATTTCAGAAATGTTCGAAAAAATCAATTTATCAGCACTTTTATGAAAATGTTGATGTTGAATCTGAATGTACGTATGTGGGTTACTATTCAAGTGCATGAGCACTTTTCTGATCTTCTGCTTCCTTGTACCTTTAAAATCAATGTGCAATTTGTGCAAATTTGCACATTTTGCTAATTATAGAGAAAAGTAATCAATATATGAAATTTCTAATTACATAATCAAGTAGAGATTCAAGATCTTCATCAAACATATGATATCGATTTTTGACACTAGTACTTTTAAAAAATTTGATGTATTGATTTTTGTACTTTTACACATGTGCAACTTAAAAAGCACTGTGCTAGCACATTAGAAATGTGTGGCAAAATGTGCACTATCGACTAGCACTTTTAAAATATTGATTAGCACCTCTGAGCACTGTGCAGTGATCGATTAGCACTTTTTTCTATGGTCCTTAGTTACGGGGTCATGATTGCTATGGATACGGGAACCGTTACCATGGTTACAACCGCCTTGGATCACTGTATCCGTTTCTAATGAAAAACGTCCCTTGGTTACCGTTACTAAGGTAACCGTGACCTTGGTTACCGTCACCAAGTGAACCGGAACGGTTGCTAAGGTGATCGTGACCGTTGCTAGGCAACCGTCGACCAATCAGAAGTGTTTTTAGGTAATCGCGACCGTTGCTAGGGAAACAAGAACCAATCAGAAGCGTTTCTAATGTAATCGCGACCGTTGCCACGGTAACCGTGACCATTGCTAAGGTGATCGCGATCGTTGCCATGGTTACCGTGCGCGGTAACTGGTTACGTTACCATGGTAACCACGCGGTAACTAGTTACCCCCAACCCCCCCCGGGGGGGGTAGTACCGGAGAATCCCCATTTTTCCCCTACTTATATGTTTTCTATTAATATATTTATTAGTTTATTTATTCTATAACATGTTATATGAATAAAATATAGCACTTTTTAAACTCGTATAAACCATTATATATACTGTATTAGCATTGATATACACAATTTATAAGTCGATATACTCTTATTCTAGAGTAATCAGACTATCGAAAAATTGTAGGAAAACTTTTTGTATGAAAGTTGAAGAAAATAATTTTACAGATTATTTTATACAAAATGTTTTAGTCTCCTTCTTTTGGTACTACTGTGAGAAGTATTTGTGACATCAACATCCGAATTCATTTTACTCCAATTAGATCTTTTTTATAAAACAACTTTAGAACAATTTTTCCAACTATTTTCTTAATTAATAATTAATCCGCTGATCTCTATTTTCAAATAATTTTTCATATATTTATAATTTTAATTAAGTCAAAACAACATGCAATTTTCTTCAAATTTTTTAAAAAAAATATTTAGGCTGTCCCAAAAATCCTCAGGTGGCCTTTAAAAACACACTAATATTTTACCAAATTTAACCAAATTTGAACTGAATATTATTCAGACTGTCATAAATACTGTGTTAAAATTTCAAAGCATAAAATTAAAAAAAAGAAAAATTTTGTTTTATTAAAGTATTGAAATTTTAAAAGTGCAGTGAATTCAAATCAAGCGGTTTTGAACAATGGAACCAAATAAATGTTGCCAACGTTTTTTTGTTCTAACTCAAAGTAAAAGAGGATTCTCTGCTTCAGAAATTATTCAGCAACTTCAGCAGGCATGAGAAGACGCAAATCACTCAGCGCTGAAAACTATTCAACAATGGTTGACTGATTTTAAAAAAGAAAAGCGGACGTCCTTCGACGATTCATCAAGAAGTGGCCGGCCGTCATTAATAGACGATAAAAAAATTAAAGCAGTCAAAGAAGTGATTGAGAAAGTTCAAAATGCATCTTTGCGTTATATTGAAAATGAACTTTCTTTAGGCAAAAATACAATCCACAAAATTTTGCGTGAAAAACTTCATTACAAAAAAGTTTACTCATCACAGATTTTTGATGAAGCATATTCCAACATAGCGATCGAGGATGAGACATGGGTCTTTTTCCAAGGTAGAGGAAAGAAAGAAGATCACAAAGTTTGGATTCCTTCTAATGGTGTTCCACCAAAAGTGATAAAACCATCTCCAATGACTGATAAAAATCTCTTGTTTTCGTAACCTTTACCTACAACAAACGTTTTAATGTAAAATCACTGCCATATGGTACCAAGATTGATTCCGAGGCGTATGTGAACTTTGTTCATGATAGCGGTGAAAAATAGCGGAAAGTTTCCGCTATTTTTCACCGCTATCATGAACAAAGTTCACATACGCCTCGGAATCAATCTTGGTACCATATGGCAGTGATTTTACATTAAAACGTTTGTTGTAGGTAAATCTAACAGCATCAAGCTAAAGGAACTTAAGTAGTAGCATGATAATGCAAGACCTCATTCTAGCAAAGAAACAACTCTTTGTTTTGAAAGAAGAAAAATTGAAAAAAATATCAATTGCCCTATAGTCCAGATTTTAATCTGTGTGACAGATTCTTGTTTTCAAAAATGAAGAAAAGTTTTAAAAATCATGTTTTGAAATCACATGAAAAAATTGAAGAAGCTTTTAAATTCTTCTTTAATTGTTTATCAACAGAAACATTAAAAAATCAACTAGATAAACTTTTTAACTATTGTCAGTTGGTTATTGACAACAATGGTGAATATGTTGTTGCTTAAGAAATTTTTAAAAAATTTTTTAAAATATATTTTTAAATTCGCTGCATCTAATTTTTTTTGTTGGTTAATAATATTATTTTTTTGGTAAGTTTCAAATTTTATGCTTTGAAATTTTAACACAGTATTTATGACAGTCTGAATAATATTCAGTCCAAATTTGGTTAAATTTGTGTTTTTAAGTGTGTTTTTAAGGACTTTTGGGGCAGCTTAAGTATTTATCAAAATGATTTTACATATATTAAAATTTTTAAAAAAAATATTTAATGTTTAAACATGTTTTTTATTTTAATCTTTTTACCCTGTTTTTATAATTTTTCAACTGAAATTTTATATGCTGTTTTTTTTTAATTTTGCGTTGTGTTTTAAAAAAAACCATTTTTATTATTTTAGAAATTTTGAAAATATGTTATATTTAATATTCAATCTGTTATTATTTAAATATTTAAACTTTTAATCATATCATTAAATTAATTCAAATTAGAAAATATATTTTACAAATATTAATAATTTTTTTTAATAAAGAATGTTTTAATTAATGTTTTTAAGTGAATGTTTTTTAATTAAGAAAGTTTTTTTAAATTCAAATTAATTTTTAAAATTTTCAATTTGATTTTAATTCAGAATAATCTTTTTTTAAAACTATTTAAATTTTGATCAGCGAACCAAAAATTAATAAAATCCTCAAAACTTTCTTGCAATGAGTATCAAATAATAAATTCATGATTTTATGAAATCCATGGAAATCTTTGCATCATATATTTTGTCATTTCTAATTTTAAAATATAATCAAATAGAAGATTTTTATGAAAATAAACACCTTATTTGAATAATTTTTACCCAAAAGTCACTGAACAGGTTTTTTATTTACTTTTTGAAAAAAAATGAGTATAAAATATGAACCAATTGCACGATTTATATAAAATAACATTTTCTTTATAATTTCAACCCAGTTTAATAATAATTTACCAATAAAAACTTGAAATCTCTAAATAATAAAAATTTATTTCGATCTGAAAACAATTTGAGTTTGTTCAAAAGTCTCAGTAAAGCTTATATATTTTTTTTATAAACAGCAATTAGTACGGTGTAATATCTCATTTTGCTTCAATAACTGCTTTAATATTTCCTTAAATGTTTCCCCATATCAGCTATAAGACTAAAACAAGTCTCATTACTGATGCTGGTCCATATGCTAAATAATCTTTCAATCACATCGTCCTTAGTTTATTGTCTTTTTATTTTAATTTTTACTTTTTTTTGTCCACAAATTTTCAATGTGGTTTAAATCTGGATTTTATGAAGGCCAATATAGTACACATATATTATTATTTTTCTATCAACATTTGCTTGATTTTGCAGTGTGACACATGCTACATCCTGTTGAAAAATATAATTTTGTAAATTGTTTCCTAATTACATAATCGGAAACAGATTTTGATTCAAAATTTCTTGAAAATGGGTAGAGTTTACAATATCATAAATGATATGAAAATTTTCCACACATTGGGTGGTCATGAAACCCCAAACCGTAACTAATTCTAGAAATTTAATCTTTCATTTCAGGCAATCTGAATTGAATGATTCTTCAGATTTCCGCCAAATGTGAGTATCGCCTATGAAGTTGTGAGATTCAACATCTGATTGCCTGCGAGAACATTGATCGCATCCAATCATTATCAGAGTGCTCACTATCTCTCAGATTACTAGAACCCGTACACAACTCGCAAACAATACTAATTCTTCAAAATGGTGCTATAATTGAAGAAAATGTAGACCCCGCTGAACGGATATGCAATGAGCTGTGAAGTGGGGCACCGGGTTACTGCAGAAAAACCAAATGCCAATTTCCATATGCTGGAACTGTAAACAAGTGGGGCACAAAAACCAGGAATGTAAAAGAGAATGGAAAATTGATGTGGGAAAGGGGTTCACATCCGACGCGAGAGGAAGAATATCGTATGTAAAAGATGTAACAACTTTGGACATGAGGCGGACGTATGTTACAAGAATCTGAATAAACGATATCAAAGGTAGTATCAACAAAAAATGAATATCAAAGGAGATTTCAAAAATATAATCGACAATATCCCCTCTGACAAGGGCAAAAATTCAGGAATTTTTTTTCGGGGCAAGGCAAGAATTCAGGGCAAGGGAATTCAGAAGAGTATCAGAGAGGAATCAAAAGAGTTCGACAGACCGAGCTGATGGAAAGAGAAGATTGTGAACAATATGAGAAAAAACGAATGTTGCCAAGACGTCGAGGAACCGATCTTGGCAATTCAGTAAGTTTTTTTGAGCACAAACCAAACCATTTAAAGTATATATAGCAGTGATAAATTTAATAATGTAAATAAATATAAATAAAAATAAATATCATTAATTAAATAATAATATTAAGATAAACGATAAAATTAGTCAAAATAATTTTTTGAAAAAGGTGAACAAAAATTCTACATTGAACCCAGAAACGAGCCACAAAGTTATAAAGTTTATAAAAAAAGGAGAAGAACGACTAAAAGAAGCTTTGAGATCAATAGACACCAAGAACAGCAAGCATGTGGAAGAAATAATTCGCCAGTATAGGAGAATATTTATACCAAATGATTGAGATATATTGTGCACAAAGTTACTACGACATAAGATAGAAACAACAGGAGGACCCATAAACATAATTCAATGAGATTCAATTTAGACCAATTTAATTGGTCGCACAAATCGATTTGATTGTGATTCAATTGCTGAGGAAATTATTATTATTTTTATCCGATTTCGAGTTCGATATTTTTTGTGTGATGCCGATCAAATTTGATCTCCGAATTTCGTCAACGGCAAATTGAAGATTGTCTGTTGATGCCGAATTTGGTCGAGGCAAATCTATTGACGCAATTTACGTTATAAAAGGGGTTTTGAAAAAAATTGCATTTATTGTTTTTTGATGTATATATGATAGTCTGGAATAAGAAGAAATAGAGAAATTTAAATAAATTGATTAAATTCAAATAAATTTTCATCTCATGCTCTTCTCATTTTTAGAAACAACACAGTCCATAGAAGTGCAAATTCCTTCAGAAGAAAAGAAGTTTTTCATCCTCACTCGAACAAAGAATGGTTTTGAGGCATCCAACATTCACTGCCTTATCGAAAACACGTGGGTAGTCATAATTACTGCCAAAAGGGTGCAGGAAATCATGAAATTCTTTCATGATGGTAACTTTGATTCTTTTAAGCGAAGAGAAGGATCTGGAAGACCGTGAACTTCTGCAACTCAAGAAAATGTGGAAGACATTCATGATCTTATTGAAGCTGATAAGTTTATGAGCCTAACCATTCTCTCTATGATCACTGATATCTCCAAGTTTTTTATTCAACTTATCTTCACTCAAGAATTTCTAAACATCATTGTCCAAACCAAATGGGTTACATATGACTTGAGCAAAACACAAAAACAAACTTGTGTGTCAGGATGCAAAGAAATTCGATGTATTACGATGCCTCGCAACATTAGAAAAAGATTGTTTGTTACAGATGAGAAGTATATATCTGCTTAACTTTGAGGGCACAGACCAACGATTGTCAGAAGAAGGATGCGTGACAAAAAGTTTCTATAGCTAATGGCCGTAAATTTTCATGGTGACGCCTACTTTGAGATTTTAAATCATGGAGAAACCGTTTATACAGAAAGGTATTTGGAATTCCTATGGCAAATATTTACACATTTTTATATTTTGAGCCCCATTTTCATGTATGATAATGCTCGTCTGCATGTCCCCAGGACAGTGAGAAATTGGCAGGACAAAAAGAATATCAACCTACTCCAACAGCTCTTTTCTTCTCCTGATCTGAATTTAATGGATCGGTACATGTTTAGAAACTTTGAGATATTCCGAGGCTTGAATACTTTGTCAACGAAAGATTTGGTGGAGGAAAGGATCCGAGATTTTATTGCAGCGTTTACTCCTGAGGAATTTAGCAAGCAATTTACTGACTTTGTAGCCCATGTCGACAGAGTAATTTGAGTGGTGATACTTATTTATGAATAATTATTCCACTTCATTTCACATTTTCTTGTTTTACTAAATGTTATGTGATTGAATTTGTTGAAAAGAAAAGTTGACATGCATATGACATTGATTTTTAACCATTTAAAATTCACATATAAAATCTAATTTTTTTTGAAACCCCCTATATTTCGAATTATACCTGAGTAATTTTATGAAAGTAATTTGTCGATTTTGTTGGGTTTAATTTCAATTATTCACTTTTTAAAACACAAATCTTAAAACTTTATCTTTAATCATAAATCTCTATTCTTTATTCTTTTATCAATAATCTTTTATCAATAATTCTCAATCAATAATCTTTAATCTTTTGATCTGACTCCAATTATTCAGAAAGGTCTTCCAACATAAATATATGAATAATGAACACAAATTCTTTTATCAAACTTTATTTCAAATAACAAATATCAATCAGTCACAAATAATAATAATAATAATAATAATAATTCAATTTTGGATGACAGAATACAAACACAATCAATATTTCGTGCGAGTTAACAGATTACAGTAAAAACTGCGAATCTCCAAAGTCGAACGATGATTTGATTAGAAACTCAAAGATTTTAAAACAAACCTTCTTCTCCCATACGGGGTACTTATGGTTTGTAAGATTAATATTTTAATAAAATAAAAATAAGATTTTACGTTACTTTTTTAACACGACTTCTTCTTGGTTAATTTCTTGCAAATATTTTTGGGAAAACTAAAACTGAATTTGATGTTGTTTATATAGTAATTTTCCTTGAAAATTGATGAGATAAAACAAAGAGTAAAATATTTATAATTTTTGATGAAGTAAAACAAACATTTATAATTTTTAATTCCAAGTTTTGTTAAACTAAATATTACTTTGTTTGAAATTAATAATTTTACTAAAAGAATTATTTAAAAAATTCCTATATAAAATTTTATCAAAAGTGTTCACATGTATTTTTTCGGAACCCTAACAATTTTGCATTTTTTTACTTTTTGAATTTGTTGCAATAACTTTGATTAAATTTATCGTCACAAATTTGCTTTTCAATATATTTTGTGATATCATTTGGTTGAAAATTTTGATTAAATTAATTTGAAAAAAGTTTTTGAATTTAAGCGATTGAATTTCTTTTTATCTTTAGTGTAGTAATTTGAAAACAATCAATTCTTTCTCTATCTCAGAGTATTTTGAAACTGTTCTGCTAATCGTAGTAAAAATAATCTCCTCTAATGAATTTAAAAGATTGAGATCCCAATCAGAATACCATTATGCGTGACTGCTTCTACCGTCCGGTTCTCGGGGCAACTCGTGGATTGGGTGGAATAACCATCAATTTTAAATTATGCGTGGGCTGTACCATGGTTGATGTTGAGCTTCGTAGACAGCACCTAGATAATAATTCAATGTCTTGGACCATACTCTACAATTTTTCATCAACTGTGACAAAAAAGTCTAGTGGTTAATCTGATTTTTTTGCTCAAGAACGAAGGTCAGACTACCGTTAAACTCTCCAACCAAATATAAAATAGTTGTCAGAGATTGGGAGTCATTTAGGTAAGTTGACTGCGAAAAGTCGTAAATTTCACTGCAGATATTCTTCTGCAAAACAAAGAACTTAAAAATGCTGCGATATTCGACGTCTGAACTCATCGCACTAACGAAAGTTAAAAATGTCGCCATAAATATTTTAATAATTAAAACAATTACTGAAATTACCTATATTAATTTATATAATCACACAAAAAATATAAAATTTGCTATTACATTTTTTAAACATAAGTCTTTTTTAAACATAAAACGCGTGACTTAACTTTAACATTATTCCTTGATGCATGAACCCTAACTGATATTGTTTAAATTGATTTCGTCAAGTGTTGATTTTTTTTAATATTTCATTTGTAATGTGTTCTCCATTTGTATTTTTTGAACAAATAGTCAATAAACCACTCATATGAAAACATCTTTCCGATAGATATTTGCACAAGTCTCATAATTTGACCAAGTTGTTAGTTCTGTGATTATTCGACTTGAATAAATAATAATGCTATAGTATTTTGTCTGATTTCTGTTTAAATTTAGGTTCTAACCTCTTAGGATAATTATAATAGATGAATAAAATTATTTTAATTATTAAATTTAAAAATTAGTTTGCTCTTTCATGCTAATTTCTACGCATCGTTTTATATTTATACTATAATTAGTAGCTACATCTATCAAATTCAGGAAAATTTAACGATTTACATTGCCATATATCACATTTTTGTAAGACCATCACTAAGCTACATTAAAAGAATACGTCTCAAGATTTCTTTCAAGATATGAAGCAATTTTGATTTTATATTTTCTAACTGCGCCTCAAAGCTTTTATCCATGATGTTAAGATTTTAGGGATCTTACATACATTTTTAAATTTAAATCTTTAAAATGTTTAAAAAGAGGTTTTATAAATATTAGTAAATTAAAGGTTTAAAATAAATTAAAATAAATAATATTAATTTAAAAATGCAAAATTTTATAAGAATATAAAATGAAAATGAAAAGTTTAGTTTAGGATATTTAAAAAAAATGTTTAACGATTAAATAAAAACTTTATATTTGAAATATTTCTGATATGAAGATTTTTTAAAAAGGTGAATATGTTCGGGATTTTAATTATGAACATTTTAATTATGAAGATTTAATTATGAACATTTTAATTATTATATTTTTTAAATTAATTATTATCATTATTATATATTCGTTTCAAATTGGAGAAAATCAAATCAAATTGAAATGGAAAATTAATTTATTATTTTTAGTCATTTGAAATTATTCGATGGAAATTGAACAATTTGAATGGTAATTTTGATTTTTTAGTTATTGAAAATTGATAGTGTGAAATGACCTTGAGTTTTGTTTTGCTGAATTAAATTGATGAACCTGTAAATACGATAGAGACTTTGATTGATGAAAATAAATTCGATACGTAACTGAATATCGTTTTAAATTGATTAAAGAGTGAATTTCTTTTCTGAATGCTGAATTATGCTAATCGGATGTTAAAAAAGACCTCAAATATTAATGTTAGTAGACAATTACACCACTAATTACTCTCTGAGTTCCGTATTTATCCATGTCAGGTAAATATTAAAATTACAAAAACAATAAATGATGCGACTTTTGATGTGCCGATTCTTCTCGTCGATATTATCAAACTCGATGTGCGATGAGATGATAATCGAAAATAATAATTTCGTTAATTTGATTTTTATATTTTGTTTAAATATTGCGGACTTTGTGAAAAACGTGTTTTTTAGATTTAATACAATTTAGGAACGTGTTATTTATTGTCATTCTCTACAACAAGCTATCCGGGCAATGTCGAACATGAAATTGATCCTTGATTGCCTCGAGAAATTCAATGGGAATCAATCGTGGGAACTATGGAAGAAGCAGTTCGTTTTATTGACGTCGATGCAGCAGGTAAAGGATGTATTTGTATTGATGCCGTTCGTGTTGAGTGGATCGGCTCTCAATATATACATGGAAATGTCATAGAATACAATCAAGCTCATTCTGATTTCCCATTGAATAATGAACAAATGGAATCATTTATCACGAAATCTTTGATTTCTTCAATCGTATGGAGCATGAGTGGAGATAGTAAATTAAAAGTGCGGGAACAATTGAGTATGTATATCAAAGAAATCAGCACGATAGATCTTCCGAATGTTGGTAGTATTAAAAATATCATAGATTTTGAAGTACAAAATTTGAAATATGCAACCCTAGCCACAGTGTCGTGATGTGGTATGGTGTGGTTCAGTGAGGAAGTATTGACAACTGGAATGATTTTAACAAACTTCTTAAATGAACTGAAGAAAGTTCAAGTAATGGAAGGCGAAGAAGATTTTTCAAGTCGAAAAACTGAAGGCTCAAGTGGAAACTCTGAAGGTGATTAAAAGCAGACCAATTCACCAGTGATCCAACTTCAAACTCAAATTGCAACAATGCTCGCTCCGTATTTCACAGATGACGGATTGATTGTTAAATGTCTTGATTACAGCATGAACCTTGAACACATAATGGATTTCACTAGATTGAGAGCTCTTATAAGTCTTTTCTCAATGATCAAACAATCTATCAAAAATGCCAGTCAATTTATCCCGCACCAGTAAAATGGAATCACGGTTGCGTGGCAATAAGGGAGAATTGGTATAGATTGGCAATCGATGTGACAAAATACAACGACAGGAAGTATTTAAGCTTAATCGATTGTGGACCATCCAGATTTGCAATTTGGAAAGAAATTGGTGACGAAAGTTCGTACTTCATCTCCACGGTAATAGATTCTATATTTTTTTGAACGCGGAGCCCCCAGCGAATTGTTAGTAGACAATTACACCACTAATTACTCTCTGAGTTCCGTATTTATCCATGTCAGGTAAATTGATTTCATCAAAGAAAAATATTAACCATTTATTCAATTGTTGAGGAGCCAATACAATGCCATTTGGTGTTTTACGATATTCACAATATTGATCAAACGTTTTCAACATCAGTTCAGGAGTGCTAGTGCTACTGAAGTTCAAACCAACAACTTCCATATCAGACAAGCATCGAAGAGCGTTGAATAATGTCATTGTTTTACCTGAACCCGGTGGACCGCATAAAAGCACCGGTCTATGTTCTGCTAGCCAAGTGTAAAGTAATGCTTCATGGCGCACAGTATCCATAGTTGCCACGACTACATCAGTTGCAGTGATTTTATGAGTCTCCACTTCTATCATAGGAACCTTTTGTAACCAAGGAACCCATGATCCTTGAATATTTATCTTGAATATTTATTTATAGATCCACTTTTTACTCAAAGGAGTTTGTTGAGGTTTGCAATCGATGGGGAGTAGAGTTAATTTATCGAGCCAGCAATCGACCTGGTGGGAACGGGATCGTTGAAAGAAACCATAGGACGATCAAAAAAATTGCGGCGAGATCAAACATTACAATTGCAGAATCAGTATGGTGGTACAACAATACGCCGTCGGAGAACAAAGAACCACCGAGTTGGATGATATACAGTTATAAATGTATGAAACCCGTAAGCCAAAAAGTGACAATGAGATAGAGGGCAGTACAAAGAGTACAATGTATTGTGACTATCAATTAGTATGGGTGAAACCAATGGGAAGCACAAGGTGCACGCAACAATGGTTAAAGGGTCAAGTATTAAAAAAATTATCATACTGTAAATATTTAGTGGATTGTAATGGGTCGAGGTTCCCTCGGCATGTTGCTGATTTACGGCCGAGAAGAGTCGAATGCGAGAACGTGAAGAATACAGCTTTGTCTTGGGACACAGAGTCAGAAGTCGATGAGCCAGCGACTACCCATATGAAGAGTGAGCGAAGAAGGCCTAAATACTTGGATGACTACGTCGTAGATGGAGATTCGGTTACGGACGAATCTGGTGGGGATGTGCAATGAGATGATAATCGAAAATAATAATTTCGTTAATTCGATTTTTATATTTTGTTTAAATATTGCGGACTTTGTGAAAAACGTGTTTTTTAGATTTAATACAATTTAGGAACGTGTTATTTATTGTCATTCTCTACAACACTCGAATCGATTTTAGATCGAAATTTAAATAGAAATAATCAAATAAACAGCACAGTGTTTCTGTGTGATCGGCGAATAGAGAATTGTTCCAATAAAATTGTTTTTTACAAAGCGAAATTGGAATCAATCAATTCATAAATCGATATTGAAATGGTTAAAGTATTCTATGAAAGATTCGAAAGATTTAATGACAAATCAAATTCGATAAACGTTAATTTTCAAACGCTTCATCCATTCAAACCGTCATCAACTAAATACATGAAAAACATCCGATATAATGCAATCGATTGTCGGGCCGGATTACTGGCGTCGATCGCCGGCAACGATGTGGATTTCTGCAGTGTCTCCTCGTGCAAGAGAGTGAGTATTGAATGGGTCGACTTGAGGGACGCGCTCGTGAGTGTCGATCCGATTTTCTATATCAAATTCCGGTTGAGTGTCGCCTGGATCGAGTTCAGTTACGGTGGATCGATTCTGCTGGTCGCCTTCGTGACTGATGATGGTCGATTGGCGACTGTCGGGTTGTTTCTTGTCGAGAGATCACTGCTGGAGAGTGGAGAATCGAATTTTTGTGAATATAAACTGAATACCGAGAGCCAGTTGGTCGATTTGCGGTGGCATACAAATGAGAAAGTTTTAATACATACAAATGTCGTTTTGAGTAGTTTTGATCGATATGGTCTCACTGTGTTGTGTGAAAGAAAACAAAATCGATATTATAAATCAGAAATCGAATGCGTTTTGTGTATCCTGGAGTCCAAAGAGATTTGTCATTAATCAGTACGACAATTTGATGAATGAAAAGCGCTCGAGTGCGATCAAAGACATTATTAACTCTCTCAGAGCATCTCTATGGGCCAAGATGCCCCCTTCTTCCGGAAAATTCGGAAACAGAATGAGGAGTTTGTAAAAAATCTGTAAAAGATAAAAATTTAATAAAAAATGTTATAAAATTACTTTTTTAAATTCCAAAAAAGTAAAGAGATAAGAAATTAAGTATTCATATTTATATTACATTATCTTTATGTATAAAAAATTGTAAAAATGAAAAATTGTTTCTCGAAAATTTGGTCGATTAATATGTTTGTATGTTATATTAATAAAATTTTGGTGTTTCAAATTTTGATATAAAACCGAAAAAATAGTACTGCAACCTTTGAAATTTCTTTCTAAGAGTTTCCATGACATTTTAATTGTTCATGAGATCAATTCATGACTTATGATTAGATATTCTCGAATTTAAGCATTTCCCTACAAAATTATGTTTTAGAAGAAAGCAGATCAGAAAAAAACACAAAGCATTCATACTTTAGAATATAAAATCCATTTTCGAATCTTTTATAATTATTATTTATAGGCTTTTGAAACTACGACCACGGACCAGAGTATAATCAGTTTAACAAGGTTACATTGCTTGTACTCTATGTTATGGGTCCTTCGACACAAGTAAACATCTATACATATTAGAATTTAAGTTTTATTATTCAGAATTTTTAGAATAGATTGTTTTCCATTTTCCTTTTGTTCTTGTGTGGAATATTTGGTGTGTTTATGTTTTTGTGTAGTGTTTGCATGTTTGAATAGTGTGTGTTGATTTGGGATTGTGCCTCTTCTAATCATATAGATGATTAATATTTTAATTCTTATAATCTGAAACTAATTTATTCAAATTTAGATTTAATATTCAAATTTTTTATTTTTACTATTATAAATTTTAAGTAATTTTATTGATTTTATTTTTGTAAATTTTCAAATAATTAAAATCAAATTAATGTTTCAAAATGATTATAAAAAGTAATTTTATTTTAGCCAATAAAATTCAAATTAAATATTTTAAATAAATTAATTTTCTTCAAATTAGTTCAGATTTTGGATGAGAAGTATTAAACATTGAGTGATGGATTTAAGTGAAAGCATTATTATGGATTGTCATAGAGATTATCAAAAGTGTGAATGAAATAGATGTTCTGTCAAATGTCTGAGTTCTCTTGATAGTTCTCAATAAAATTTTTGACATGATATTTAGAATTTTCCACTTTTTTGATAACTTGAATTTCAATATCTTCTCGATTTTTAAATATTGATTTAGAAAAATTCTTGTATCTGTAAATGATTTCAATACTTGTCTCCAGCGTACTCGTTTGATGCAATTCTTCGTGTTTATTATAAGCTTCAATAACGTCGTCCCGATATTTCTTATATCAAATAAATTAATAATGTCACTCATAATTGCATCTACTTTTTGTCACTTATGCTAGCTTGTTTTTGGATCTGCGATTTCTACTTTATCAGCTATTATTTTTTTTCAGAAATATGTTTAACATTGTATTGTTAAAAATTCAAGTACACCTACCTGAATTTAATAATATTCATCTACAGGTCATCCATTGACAAGATATGAATAACATATTCAAGGTAAAATGGTAACTTATCAAGGTCAAAATTAATAAACTATTCAAACTTTACTCCTTTAATAATTAATTTTGATGGTTTATCTGTCATCATCGATCAAAATTCAGATCAGGAATTTTAAATTACGACAACATTATGATAGTTTTATTCTTCAAGGATAACATGCAGTTTCTGCAATGTATATAACATTGTTATCAGTCTTTGGTTCGGTGCAGTTTCTTATTTCACCATTCATCATAAAACAAAAATAAAACAATTAATTTCATTTCTAAATATATTTGTTCCACAATTTTGCAATTCAAATTTGTCACCAAATTTCCGAATATTCGAACAAATTCCAAATTGTTTATTTTATTGTAATTCGTCGTTATTCTGGAGAAACCATTTCATTTAGATAACAAACCATACATTATATAAATATTTATATACATAAAAATAGTTTGATTATATAAATATTTAACTTAATTACTTTCATAATTTTTTCTCTGCAAATTTTAAATTATTAATTAATTTTCTTAAATTAATTTTATAAATAAAAAAATTTCAGGTTCACTTTTAATCCCTAACAGTACCCATTACATGTAATTTGATATACGAGATACGAAAACAATTCGGATTCGAAGGATATTTATTACAAAATAAATTTTAGACTTTTAAATCGACAAAATTGTTCGGAATACAAAAAACTCAAATCAATAGGAAATTTTTAAATAGATGGTTCTTCGATATTATTTTTAACAGGGGCTATGATTCTAGGGGGCGATTCTGATTAAAAAAAAATACAATATTAGAAAAAAAACATAATTATACTATGTTATACTTGTTATTAGGTTTATCAAACTCACTCTTCAAATAAAAACACTCTACTTAAAATAATAGAATAATTAAATATGTTTTAATTTTATTTTAAAATATTTTATTAAAAAAATAATATCGAAAATAACGATATGCTTTTGGCGCGGATATTATTTAAGTTGATACAGAACTATTATTATTATTCTACCAAATTTGTTACTAAATAAAAATTTCTCAAAATTATAAATAAAAATGTAACAAAATTAAAGAAACTCATTATAACAGTTTAGATAATTTACGCAAAACATTCAATAATATTAAAAATATTATAAAGCAAAGCTAATCCTATTAACCTATCTTCACCCATTCGATTTCTTAAATATGTTTTTAGTTGACACAAGGAAATAAAGCTTCTTTTAAGTGATGTATTATTAATGGGTAAAGTAAGTAATATTTTCAGCAATTCATTTAATAGCATATACACATATATATATATATATATATATATATATATATATATATATATTCATCTGTATCACAGTTTTCTAAGGTTTTGTCAACTGTTTCTGGAGTATTTAAATCTTTCAAAAATATTAATTTCTTTTCCATAGGTTTACTTCTGCAACTAATGATTGTTCAATGTCATATTCCCCGCGCGTTATTAATGGACCCTATGTTTTGCATAAATGATTTACCTTCAATATCATTACATCATCATTAATGCATATTATATTTTTTGACCAAAGATATACATTTCTTCGATTGTTTGCGTTTTTGTCATGTGTTGTATATACAAATTTAATTTTTACAGGAATTTCAAACTCTTCTAGAAGAATTAAAACCATAGTAAGTATTTCATTTAATTCTTCATTAGGCTTTTTACATTTTTCCATCATTATAAATATTATATTGTTAATAAGTTTCGATGCAGTATAAAGTCTAAGTTTCCTTTTGAAAAAATCTTGTTAATGTGTAAAAAATAAAAAATTAAAACCTGACAATGTAAAGAAATGAAGAATTATACATCTTTTATGACATTAATAAGCATTTTAGCTTTTGAGGAAAATAAACAATCCGTCCAATCTGAAATATGCTATTGATTTTCTTAAAAATTAACCAGTAAGAATTTGTCTTTTTTAGGTTTTTCATGAGTTGCTGAGTATATCCTGACCCTTAGATCTTCCAAAACCCATGGAATTGAGTCTGGGGTCTTGTCAGTGCGGTTACTCAGACAGACACTAAGGCCGTCCTGCAAACACAAGGAATTTGGTTCTTTGACAACCTTTATTAGAGGCGTTCCTATGGAAAACCGTTTGTGAGAAGATTGTATAAATGCTTGTTAATTATCAAGGTATGACTTTTCTAGCAAATTAAGTTTTGCCTAATGCGGCTAATGGGTCCTGGACTCAATGAACGACTCTAGTCCGAGGTCGACGATGGTCATTTTTAATGATGGTTTTGCTCATGGCTTATGCCATTTAGTGCCCACCATCGCTACAGGAATATTCTCTCTAGAATCAATAAATTGTATCGTAGAACACTTTGTTCAACACAAAGAGCCTCACATAAACTTTTCAGTTCTCAGCTACGTATAATTTGCAAAACATAGATCCTTTAAGTTGATACATTAAAAAGGATATTCCGTTTTCAGTTATTGCAATAAAGTTACGTATTGACAAATTTAATGCACGATTAAAACAAAAACAAATAATGCTACTTTTTTTTAATTTCGGCAACAAAAATCCCCTGGTTTATTCATTTGAAAAGTTCAGTCTTGCGTTGAAATCTCTTGGAATTAAAAAGTACATGTGGGTCTGAAACAGTTAAATGTCATAAATCAGAATTTTTATGTAGGCATATGTAAAGTTTCGCTTTAGGTTTGAGGGTAAAACTAAAATTGATCACTGGAATTTAAAATTTACATAAAACAAAAAATATAGGACACAACAAAAATTTGGAGAAAAATATCGAATGAACATATTAGTTTTATTAGATTACTGGAAATTATTTATAAAAAAGTGTTTAAAATGAAATTAGATGAAGACAGAAAATGTTTTTTAAGAAAAACACTATTGTATGCGATTAAAAAATGGACAAAGGTAAAAGAATGTACATTTAGAACAAGTTTGATTTCATTGATAAAATGTCTCAGTTGGTTACATGTGAAACGTATTCGAAATTAAGTTGAAAGAAAACATTTTGTTCTTTTTTAAAAATAAAATTAAATGACAGAATAAATTTATTAATTTCCAGTAAGGTTTTAAATACAAGGTTTTTAATACAAGTTTTGTTCACAAATTATTTCTTAAAAAAATTATAAAAAAATGTTAAAATATTTGATAATCAAATTCTTTCTACCTGAAGCATGCCTACTGCAGGTACGATGTAAATCTGTACTACCTGTCCCATGGTCGGATTGCTGGCGACTAAACTGGCTCCCTCACCTAGAGCAAACTGGGTGAAGCGGGTGTGTGGACACCCAACAGGATTAAAAACAAAACCTGGCAAAGGGTGGATGAGCTCATATGAGCCAACGGTCATCCATACCTGGAGAGGAGATAGGTGCCACCAGGTTACCTGCCTATTGATAAACCCAAAAAATATGTAAAACGAAGCCACAAATCACTTTATACCGGATCGGTCGCGGCCCGGGTCAACAACGGCCGCGTTGCCTCTTGATGTCGACAGGGGGGGCAACGAAAGGTTTGCTACTGGCGACAAAATGACATTGAGAACTTTATTTGCTCTAGGCACCTGGAATGTGAAATGCTTATCTCTTAAAGATAGAACTATTGGCTAGAGAACTGGATATCGTCAGATGTAATGTGGTTGGCATATCAGAAGTGTGATGGACTGGCACGAAAGAATACACGACAGAAGATAAACACAAGGTGTGGTACTGCGATAATGAAAATAGGAAACAACACGGCGTGGGATTCATAGTGGACAAGCGTTCTGCAATCAATGTGATGGAATAAACATCAGTATCCGAGAGAATAATTTCAATCAGAATTTCCAGTAAACCATTCAACACTACTATCATCCAAGTCTACGCACAAACAACTGACTACGATGAGGAAGTCGTTGAAGAATTCTATGAAGATCTGGAGACGCTTATTGCCAAGACTCCAAAGAAGGACCTTATCTTGTTCTAGGCGATTGTTCTAGGCACAGATTGGGGAAGACATTAACCACTCCTCAGCCGGAAAATTTGGACATGGCATCACTACTGAGAGGGGCATGATACTCTTAGACTTTGCAGAGAGACAGAAGATGGTTGTTGTAAACATCTTACATAGACACAAGGCGTCAAGAATAACAACATGGCATGCTCCTGACGGTGTTACTAAGAAACAACTAGACTACATTTTGTTACCTAAGAATTTCAAATCCAGCGTCAACAAAGCCAAAACTAGAACTCTAAAGAAACCTGACATAGGAAGCGATCATGATCTTGTCATGAAAACTTTCAAACTAAAGCTCTCCACAAAAACCGGAACAAAACATCAAAGAGCGCTTTTGGACCTTTAGAAACTGAAGGATATTAGAATTAGGGACAAATTTCAGAGTGAACTGTCATCAAAATTCGCTCCCTTGCTGCTACTAGAAGATCAGCAGCCACAAAAGCTCTGTGACGAGTTAACAAACATTGTCACAGATACTGCCGAAAGGATTCTGGGAAAAAGACGAAAGACGAAGAAACCCTGGATCAGCGGACAGGTATTGGAATGATGTGATAGACGACGTCAACTGAAAAACAAGAGAAATAATGGCGAAGACCACATGCAAGATTACAAGAAGGTGAACAAGGAAGTTCGGAGACTACTGAAGAAAGCCAAAGAGGATTGGGCAGAAGAACAAGCAAAATTGATAGAAAGTAGTTTTGAAATAAGCAAATCTAGAGAAGCATTCAAGACAATTGAGAAACTGACCAAGCCAGGAAGAAGACAAATAAATGTAATTGAAGATCAAAATGGAAACTTACTTACAAAAAGTACAGAGATTACTCAAAGGTGGAAAGATTACTGTAGCGAATTATACAACTTTAAAGCAGATATTGACAAAAGCGTTATCTCTTAAAATTTTGAAGCAAATGGAGATGACGAGGATCATGAATGCGAAATTTTAAGATCAGAAGTAGAAGCTGCCATAAAAGGTTTGAAGAGGAACAAAAAAGAGGAAAAAAAGCCCAGGAATGGACAACATCAGTGCGGAACTAATTCAGAATGGAGGCAAAAATACAGTGACCATTCTCCATTCAATATGCAACAAAACTTTAAAAGGTGGAGTTTGACCGTCACAATGAACTGAATCTATCCTAATACCAATACCAAAGAAAGCAAATAGTAAAAAGTGAAGCGACTTTAGAACGATTAGTTTGATCACTCACGCATCAAAGGTTATGTTGAAAGTGTTACGAAGAAGAATCACACCGAAAGTGGAGCAAGTTCTTAGCGAGATGCAGGCAGGCTTCCGAAGAGACTGCAGCAGTACGGAGCAGATAACCAACTTAAGACTAATTTGTGAGAAAACAAGAGACCACAAACGAATAATTTGTCATAACTTTATAGATTTCAAAAAAGCTTTTGACAGGGTGTAGTACGAAGCATTATGACACACAATGAATAAACACAACATAGGAAAACATATCACGAATATTATTAAGAGCCTTTACGAAGATGCAAAGACAAAAGTATTGACAAGTGACCAATTTAGCGACTGGTTTAAATCATCAGTAGGAGTAAAACAAGGTTGCATTCTTTCACCAACATGTTCAACCTTTTTCTTGAGAGAATTGTTATGGAAGCAATAGAAGATCTAGACGATGTTGAAATAAGCTACAGAGGAACAAGAATAACCAACCTACTATTTCCTGATGAAATAGACCTAATCGGCAAAGACGAGGCAGAGATTCAGGAACTCACGAACAGATTACACCAAGCGTCAAACAATTTCGGAATGGAAAGCAACAGACAAAAAAGCAAAGTAATGGTTTCAGGAAACCATAACAACGAGTTTAAACTGGAGATTTTCATTGACGGGGAGAAGCTGGAACAAGTAAGTAGTTTCAAATATTTGGCTCTACTATCACAGAGAATGGAGGAAGCGAAGAAAAAATCAGAGGCCGGATCGGTATATCAACAAGCGCAATGATTCAGCTTAGCACAGTTTTTAACCTCAAAGAAATCCATATAAAAGAGCAGATTGAAGATCATTAAGGCTATTGTCTGGGCAACACTCCTCTATGGATGCGAGAGTTGGACAATAAATCAGAAGAGTATGGATAGGCTTAAAGCGTTTGAAATGAAGTGCTACAGTAGAATGCTGAAGATCACGTGGAAAGAAAAGAAGACAAATGACTTTGTTTGGAAGAGAGTGACAGAAATACTACGTAAAAGACCGGAATCAATAGAAGAGATCATCAAGAAAAGGAAGCAGAAATTCTACGGTCATCAAATAAAAGAAGAATTATTAGCAAAGGTTATGATTGAGGGAAGAGTGAAGGAGAAAGACCAAGAGGAAGACCAAAGAGGGAATGGATGGACGATTTAAAAGAATGGACTGGACTGAGTATGGAATGTCTGAGAAAAGAAGCTACAAATAGAAAGATGTGGCGAAGGCTTGTTTATAATTGGGTGCACCCACGGCCCAACGGCTAAGGTCAAAAAAAGAAGAAAATTGCATTACTTTTAAAATGTTTTATTTATTCACTCACTGAAACGAAAAACAAATTGTTTTTAACATCTGTTTCCCTAACAACATTTATCATTTCCATAGGAAAATCAGAAAAATCACTCTTTTGCTACGTCTTTTCCTACTTCAATTATCTTACATTAATGTGAAAATGTATATAATTTTTCGAGAAACATTTGTTAGAATTAATATTTAATTTTTGTTATTATAGATTTGTAAAATTTAATAAAAATGAATGTAGAATATTTTTGGATAATTGACCGAATCTGAGGCATATCTGAAGTTAATTAAACTAATTAATTTTTATGTTTCAGTAAAAGTTTAAAATGAATAATTTAACAAAAAAAATTTAATATTAAATATGTAAATTAAAAATCCGTTTTTGCGATGAGATTTGATAAAGTCTATGTTACTTATAAAAGAAATAAAAAGAATTTTGTAATTAAGATGAACTATTAATTTTTAAAAAAAATGTTTATGGTTTTTAAAAACTTTAAAAGAAAAAAGAGTTAAATGTTTGAATGAAATGTTGGAAATATAAGTTTATAAAATTCAATAATTATCTTTTAAACTTGATATGCTTGAAAGCGTTCATCCAGAACCTGAGCAGTGTTCAAATAAAAATCGTGGCAAAGAACACGGAGTTGATCCCTCAGGGAGCTACCATGAAGATTTAGATGTCGAGTTGAAAAGAATCAATGTATACTGCAACGAAGCGATTGAAGGAGAACGAAATATGATCCTCATAAGGCCCATAAGTAATGATTGGAAGAAAAATGGGGCTCAAATAATATATTTAAATGTTTGAAATATTTTAAAATATTTTGAATAGATTTTAAATATTGAAATTAAAAATTTTATTTAAGCTCCTCGAAATCCTAACAGAATTTATAATCAAATATTACACTACATAATTAATTTTCTTTTTAATTATTCGTCGAAATTAATTAATAAAAAATATTTTTAATCGTCATTTATACTGGAATTTATTTACAAAGAAGTATTAAATTATTTTATTTCAACATATACACAGAATTTATATATTATTAAAATAATTTCAACGGATATTAAATATAAAATATTGAATTATTCAGATATTTCTAAATATTCATTCACAGAATTTACATGTAAACTTAAAACTGTTATCATATCTAAACAAACAAATATATAAATAAAGTTTTAAAATTGTTCATTCATTATATCTAACAACGACCGGTTATTATTAAACGTCAAAATGAAATTCCTTTTCGGATTTGTGTTCATCTGTGTTCTATTTGGAATATATTCTGCATCTTTATCCTGTAAGAACGAAAAAGGAGACGATGTCGACTGGTAAAATACTGATTATTTTTTAATATTCCGTGAAAATATTCCTTGATTTAGGTTCATTGGTTTAAAATATCCAAATTCATACAATTTCGTTTATTTGAGCTCTGATTCGGCAGATGTCAGTTGGAAAATTCCCAAATTGAATTTATCGTACGACGGTAATATCATCGGACTGACGCTTGCTCAAGCGTATTCTTCAAAACAGATGGACTCCTTTTACGCCTTCTATAATGATGAAAATCCGGAATCCGAAGAATATAACTATGAACGAGGCCATTTAAAAGGCAAATATATTAACATAATGATATTATTATATTTCAGTATTTGTAAATTAAGTGAGAAAATAGTATCTAATTTTAGGGATAGTCGCATTCGATCGGTCTAAGGGATTCTGGTTAGTTCATTCGGTGCCGAAATTCCCTTCGAAAGACGCATACATATATGGGAAGAAACAGACCGTTTATGGACAATCTTTTATTTGCGTCTCTCTTCCGTTTGGATCTCTCAAGTCGATCGGTAAAAAAAGTTTTTTTTATCGATTTTCATACATATTTCACCAATATGAAAATTGAAAAATTTTATATATTTTTATAACTGTTTAATAGCACTTGTAAAAAATAAATAATTTATTATTAATTATAATGTTGTACTGATAAAAGTAGATGATGTTTTCAGTTATTTTTCGAAAAACGTTTTCAGAAAATATTTGAGATTTACCAATATTAATAAAATAAAAATAACAAGCATTGTAAAATAAAAATGCAATGAATATAATTTTGAACTAAGTTTTCTTGATTTATTATATTTTAATATATATATATATATATATATATATATATATATATATATATTTATTTATTTATTTATTTAAAAATCTATATACTATGTATAAAAAGAAAACAACGCGCTTTGAGATAACAGTCCAATCATCAGGTCAATATTATATTATACGGAACTGCACAATAATTTAAAACATCTTATCAATAAATCATTGGATTAAAATGAATATATTTTATTTTTCCTTAAAATTAAACCAAAATACACGAAACGCAATCAATGCCATTCTCGAAAACAAACCCTTTGCAGTTATCGATTGCCGTTTGACAAAATGATATGTTTACTCTATCGTTCCGTACTTTATAAGGTTATTGTAAAGTTCCATATAATGTGTTATTTTATTACACATGCAGATTAATCTGATGATGGAATTATTATCTTGAAATGAGTCATCTTCTTTTCGTCTCTAGGTAAATAAAATAATACTTTATTATTTGATGTTGCCAGATTAGGCAACCCTTAAGTCTCATTTAAATAAATATTTAAACTAAAATATTTTTTAAAGAAATCATTGATAAGTTAAATTAATAAGGAAATATTAGTTTGTATTAAGTAATTTTTTTCTTTAATTCAATTTGTTCCAAAACAATTGTTCATTGAATATAATGCACTAAGTTTTACGACTTCCAGTCCGTTAAAAGAAAGGTAAAGGCAGAGTAAATAGATTTTATAGTTCCAAAATATTCTTCGACTAGACTTTGTTTTAGGGATAATATTACATAAAAATGAATAAAATTTTGTTTCTTCTTACGACATCACTAACGACAATGGATTTTTTTAACCATTATGAGAACATATTATGAGAATCGTTCTTAATTATTTAAGCATAGTGAATAACGAGAAAAAATCATTTGAGTAACCTCATGTATTATGACACTAAAGTCCACGAAATGTTTAGTTCCTAACAGAACAATACCAAATGGATCTTCTTTTGAGAGAATAAAATTTAAACATTCATAAGCAAATGAGAGTCTGTATCAAACATTGAAAATTTATCTGAATATTAGATATATATTCCGCTTAGATTGTCAGAACTTGAAATCTTTTCAAAGTATTCAACTGTATAAGAACCCAAACTATTTTTTTTACCAATAATTTTTATTAATTTTAGTTTTTTGAAAACGACGGATTCGGGAAAAAAATATTTTGAATTATTTTAGTAGTTTTGTATATTTTTTAAAAAATTAAATGACTGTTTTCTTAAAGTAGTGATGATCAACGATATAATTTGAATTAATAAAATTAAATGATTATTCAGAAAATTTAATTTTATATAAAAAGTTTTCTTTAAAATAAAATCTAAATTAATAATACTTAATTGTGAAAATATAAAAATCGGAATGATCGATCAAAGATCAAGAATGTGATCAACGCGAATACGCACATGTGATCGCATATTCATCACTTCATACTCGATAAGGGGTAAGCATTTCCAGCTTCATACTTTATCATCCTCTTATTTTTCAGCCGTAATATGTCTTATATGGAATTTTTTTCTGCTAGGTTAAAATTGATTTGGGTATTTCCAAACTACTTGATGAAGTATAAGGAACTGAACAATCATAACTCATGCATTTTTTTGATTTAAATGAAGCTTTCAAACTTCCTCTTTCAATCAAAACTGGCGATAATAAGGGTTTTAATCTTTTATGACGTTTTTGTCTGTATATTCTTATTCTTAAATATTAAAGCTTCTAAGATCCTTGAACTGTATAATCGTTGAAAATCAAACAGTGACTTCAATGACTTTTTAAGACATGACTTTCAAAAACAATCTTCACTAATGTTATTACTGGAAGTTTAAAACATTGGTATCGGTCAAATTGTCTCTAAGAGATATTACATAGATAACGTAAAACTATTTACCAAACTGTCTTACCTTAAGGATTTTTTTTCTGGATACAATCTTGCCATAAAATATTGTAATATTATTTTAGCAATATATAAAACGTAAATCAAAGAATTCATACTAATTATTAAGTACATCAATATGACTTTTCATATTTTTATTAATATTACAAGTTTGATTTTCCTCATCACAATCTTTGTCAAAACTTTCGTACGATTACATCTGTCTATTTAATTAATGACTTCAATCTTATTATATGAGCAAATGGAGAATTAGATCAATTGTTAAAATATTTATTCTAAATTTTATTGGTTAAAAATTAAAATGATTATTAATTATTTAAAAAATATTAATTTATAAATAATTTATATTTATTTATTTAAAAATTGTAAATAAAATTAATTAATTTATTAAAATTTTACAATTATTTTAAATTAAAAATAAATTTAAACATTACATATTTTTAGATAATAAGAATTAAAATATTAATCATCCATCTGGGTAGGAGAGACACAATTCCAAATCAACATTCAAACACAAAACATCAACATTGAAAATATTCCTCACATTAATAAAAATTGCTATATCCACTGTTTTTAATTCATTTCTCAGAATTTTAATTTCATTCATCAAAGACCGAAATGTCTAAAGCAAATAAAAATATCTGGTGTGATCATCAATAAGATCATCTTTTTATGACATTTTTATAATTTATTTCACAAACAATTATAAGTAAATATTTAAACTAACTCTAGTAAGAATAAATTGTAAATTATATTTTCAGATCTATTTCTGAAGAATCTCAGTATTTCAAATAGTTTGATCTATTTTTTTATTTATTAAAGGATTCTTCTTTTACAACTTTATTTTCAAGAAACGATCCTTCTTGTGGAATCATGACGAAATAATCCACATGCAAATGGTGAAGTGCGTATCGACCCCCGTCTTGTTTATTACTAAAAGCCTTGTATCATCTACTAATCATATTATTCCTTATATTTTGTCTTATAAAGTCTGCACTTTTTATTTTGTTAAAGTTAAATAGATGCAAAATATTTATTATGCATGTAGTTGAAGGCTATTTCGCTCTTCTAGGTCAAAACTGTCTAGGTCTAATTGTACCTAGGTTAAAACTGCCTTGTTTATAAATAGATATTATTTAAATAATATAATAATATATTTAAATTAAATAATCTAATCTGTAGAACTCGAATTTTGATATTTGTTGATATATTTTAACAAAAAATTTATATAAATTTATAAACTTGACCGGGCAGTTTAATAGTTTTAACAGTTTAATAGTTTTTAATAGCAGTTTATAGTTTTGACCGGTTTTATAGTTTACAGTTTTGACCCCGCACAGATTTTGCATGGGTTTTTCGTCCTACGAACCCTGCTTCATCAATTCACAGTTGTGATAAAATGCTTAATATGTAAAAATTATTAAAATATACGATATTAATAAACGGTTTAAATCTAAATATTCGTCAAACTAACAGTTTTAGAAATTCACATTTTAAATGTTTCTTGTTTTTCAATGTAATATTTTAAATATTTTATGAAATAATTGAATTACATAAAATTTTCCATACAATATATAGTACCCTAAAATTTTTTAAATATTTATTTATTTATTATTTATTTCAGCGTCCCAACTCATAATGATGCAGTCAAGCGTTTACTCAAGCTATTTACCTGATAACTTTTCAACGGACTCAGAATTGAATTCTTCATTAAATGCTCTCATCAATAATAAATATAAAACTTCCGAAAAAAATAAAACGATACCTTTGAAAACGTTGAATAATGTATATTTAATACACTTTGGCAAATCTCGCTCATTTGGAAAAGGTATTATTTATTAATAAAACATTTTTTCCTAAATTGGGACCCTTTAATCAGTCACATGGAATCACTTCAATATTAGAAAAGATTGTTTCAAGGCCATTTAATGATCAAATATCAGAGAAAGTCATGTGAAAATAATTATTTAAATACAAAATATCATTTTTTTATTTATTGATAAAATAATTGCAAAAACACAAAAATCTCTGGTAATGGATTTGTGTTCCGAAAGGTTGACAATATTTTAGGGTACTTAAAAGACAGTAATTACGTTTTCTTTGACTTGTGACCGGTCACTATCTTCCCAAAAATCTGAAAAATAAAAGCATAAGTGACCAAGGTACTTAGGTGAACTTTGTATCTTATCAAATTAATGTATTGAAATAGATTTTATGAATTCAAAATGTTATTTTGAAAACCTATGCTAAATAATAAAGAATTTTCAACAAAATTTTTTATATCATCAAATATCACCTTAAAGTTTTTATTGATAAAGTACAATTTTATTTCATCCTATTAATTTTATTTATTTTCACAAGTAATTTAGCGACCTTAATAACTATGGTATTTATATTTTTAAAAAATTATTTAAATTAAAAAAAAATATATTTACTTTTCAAAAATTTATTAAAATATGTTTCTTTATTCATTATACTAGTAGAAAATTTTATTTTATTTTGAACAATTTTTAAAAAAAATATTTATATTTCATTTTTAATAATATTTATATTCATTAAATTATTTATATTATAAAAGCCCAAGTCACTCACTGCCTGCTTCACTAACGCTCATATTATCTACTTACAATTGTAAGTAGATATTTATATTAATAATAATTCATATGGAAAATTAT
>MQRK01249526.1:3227-17926 GCA_001938485.1 Girardia tigrina
TATATATATATATATATATAGAAAGTAAGCTAATAAAAAGAATGGAAAAATAATACCTTACTTATAAAAACACTTTTTCAAATCAATATTTCAAAAATAAAATAAAACAAACTTTATCTGAATCATTGTTCAAAATAAAATGACAGAAATAAAATAATAAATTGCTGGTATCTTCAAAAATAAAATCATATAAAAAAGAAATAAATTGGATTTATGTGGTAGGGCTTCGCGTTCTCTCATTGGTTGAATCACTTAGCGTTGTTAGCTGTATAAGTCATTTCAAATGACTCATTTGATATATAGTCTTTAAATATCTTTAGATACTTGTCTAGGTCGCATCAAAGTATTGCTAGCCAGCATCGTGTATTTTAATTTTATATTTTGATTGTTTAATGATTTTGAATCAAAATTTGAAAATCATTGTGCGGGGGATAAAATAACTAACAAAGAACGAAGTGCTAATATTGTATTACGCTGCGCCTATAGCCGTCATTATATCGGTTGGGCCAGGATCGCACGGTGTGCCTATGGCCGGCATAATCGTTTAAGGGTTTAACTTATGAAATAAAATTATAGTCATTTAATAAACAGAAAACTGAAAACCAAGACAAATAGTTCTTTTTTAACAAAGATTATTTCTAACATTTATTTATGTGATGTAGTAAGAGTTAGGAAATGTTAGCGAAATGAAATTTTTATTACAGAATTATAATGCAACATAGATTCATTTCTCTACACGCTGTCGTTTGCAATGTTTTAAACATTTATTTCACTGTTTTAAACCTTTTTAATTAATTTTTTGTTGATATTTTAAAATATAATATAATATATAAAATTGTATATCAATAATGTATTACTTTTTTAAAAAAGAAGAAAAGTAGATAACATATACATATATTAGTCTCCAAAAATATCTTCATTCAAAATACATGATGGACAAAATGTTAATATGTGCCTGTAATAATTTCGAAGATTGAGATATTGTTTTCCTTCTAGTTCTTGAACAATTACACTGCTCAAGAACTGTTTTCTTTCTCCATTATTCATTGTCAATATTTCAGCAGACCTGGATGATTTTGATCTAATTTCTCTCTTCAGCTTGCTGAACACCGCCTCTATGGGATTTAAGAATGGTGAGTAGGGTGGTAAATGTATTATGCGATGCATACTCACGACATTCGAATGGATTGATGCATTATCGTGTATAATTTAATGTACTGTTGGCAGATATTTAGATAGCTCAGTTATAAATGACTGATATTTTGATATTTCGGGGCTGCCAACTGAAACTTCGTGATATACCGGTCCATTTATGAATATTGCCAATACAAGTGTCATATTCGCTCCACTTGAATTTGGGACTGTTGATTTCAGAACCGCGTTTCGACCAACCTTCCTTCCGCATCATCCACCAATTAAATCCAACTTCATCGATATAGATGCAGTCGGAATCATCTATTCCAAATCTTAAGAATTCACTGCGTATTCTTTTAGCAGTGATTTTACTCGATCAGAGTTCTTCGCTGGATATTTGCTCTGATCTTGGTGGTGTAGCATTTTTGATGTATGAAGCGGTCCATTGTTGATGGTGAGCACTTCATATTGCACTTGAGTAGCAAGAATGGGCACATTTCAACCAAGGTTGAGTATGGGGATTCTTCCAGAAATTGGAATATCTTATTCCCGATTCCCTCTGTAATAATGGAAGGTATAGGGCATTCCCGTTTCTTTGTAGCAACAGATCATGTTTTCTTGTATCTCCGGATTATGTTTTTTTGTTGTTTCTTTGCCTATGCCTAACTGAGAAGCTAACAAAAAGTAATCCTGATTGTTACTGAAGGAGTCAATTATCCGACTTTAGTCCTATTGTGATATTTTATAAATTAATAAATTTGGATTTTAATAAATAAAAAATGACGATTTTCTTATCTTTTTGCCAAAAGGGTATGGATTTTCTTGCAGTTTGTGAGTCGCTATAAAATATATTTTACATTAATTTAATTAAAAATCGTTTACTTTTAATTTGATTACTGTCTCAGTAATCCAGTGAGTTTTTACTGGACACTGATGGTGTCAGCATTTTAATCATTATTTATAAGGGAAGCGATTCACTTTGAGAATGGATCATAAGGCAATTACGTTTACTTTTAAATTAAATGGTTTACTTTTAATTTAAATCTGATACTGAAGGCCTTGAATTCTCCGAAATATCCGAATAATTAAATAAAAAAGGCCATAATTTATAATTTAAAATGGTTTCTAAACAGTGCTGAAGGTTTTGAATAGTGAAAACAAATTTGTTGTGTGCGATGTGTATGTGAATTTCTGATTCGGTGTTTTTATGGGTTGTATGTATGCATATTTCTGTGTATGTGTGTGCATGCATTTCACTTATATTCTAAGGTCTTAAACAGTGATATGTGGTTTTAAACAGTAAGAAAGTAGCTGCATAAAAGTAATTTTGATTGGTTAATGTTATTATAATTCTATTTTTAGGTATAATTATATGTAGCGGATTTAAAACATTGCTAAAGTATTTTTATAAACACTGCAAACGACCCTATGATTCTTACTGTTCTACACACGTATACATTCTTACGCTTTTGCTGTTATGACATGATGCATGTGGCTGTGATTTTTGTTATTAAAAATCCAAAGATGTAAGTCTTGAATTGTATCGTAGTTTGTGAACTTTAGGGAGTAGCTAAGAATAATATAATACATTCATTGTCATTCCTTTGTCAAAAAATCATTTAAAGGACTCTCCATGACGGCCCTTAAACACTACCACTATTTATTATGATAGCTTCAACAAGGGAATTTTTATGCTTAATGTAGTATTTTCTATAAGTCAAAGTCATATTTATTTACCTTAAAATAAACATAATTCATTATTTATATTTCGTATTTCTTTTCTATTTTTTTCAATTTTTTTTGAGAAAATAATTAAATGTGTCTGACTTTGAATTTTTAACTTCAAAACGAATTTAATTTTGAATTTTTATTTTTAAACTTTTGGATTTGATATGAGATGTACTATGTATATGACATCTGCAATATTGTAATTGTTGAGAATTGTTGCTCTGAAAGCTTATGTGATTGATGTGATTTGATATATAGTTCGTTTGTTCAGCTGAAAAAAGGTATTATTTTGGTATGAAATGCTTGGTTGTATAGGATGTATTTTATTTATATGGATTCATTGCTGTTGAAATGGATGGTTTGGCGTTTTGGTGTTTTGGCTGAGTGAATTTGTGTGGGTTTTTTTCTTGTTTCTGACACCAATTGTTGAAGATTATATTGGTCCTCAATCATTTGTTTAAAAAAACTGACTTTAGAAATCTTCACTTTCAAATACTCTAATGAACAATAATAACTATTTATTAAAAGAAAACCTTAATTACAATAATCGATTTTTCATTTTTCAATCAATTTAATAATTATCATAGTTAACATTCATCAATCTCCAGTCAGCAGAATACTGGTATGCGTTCATGGACATACAGACTGATTAGCGCTTCACCTTTTCTGATTTAGTTTTACAGAAATTTATTACTATACTACTACTCAAACTGATGTAAATTGTCAGTGCAACAGTCGAAACTCTAATAACGCATTTCACTGTTCATAAATTTTTGGAAAAATCATGAATTGTGAATTCCAAGACGTTTGAGTATGACATGCACAAAACCTTTACCAATGTTTTAACACAATGTGAGCTCATTAAAATGAATTTTCTCCATTTTGTGATTATTTTCTCAGAATTCCCTTATTCATCTGAAATTATCATTGATCTTCTTTCTCTTTTAATGTCAAAATCCAATTTTAAAGTCCAAAACCCAATTTTATATGGTCGAACGTCATAGTCAATAATTTGCATAGACTTTTTTGCAGTTTTTTTGTGAATATAGGAGCATAATTCTGTTTGAAAAGAAACTTCTTAATACTTTTTAATGCTCAATCCCGATGAAGTGATGTTGCACGGAGAAATGATTTATTGGTTTTATCTGAAAATACACTATGTCCTTGTGTTCAACATCGTATTCTGCAAAGCTACTTCTATTTATGGTAACATCGATATCATTGACACATTCATTTATAGGTTTCTCTATTGACTTATTATGTGCATTAAGTAACAATATTTTGATAGCGCATTAATTTGTCCAAAAAACATATTGAATCGTCTCGTCAAAAATAAAAATTTTATAAATTAACTAATATTATTTTTCAAATCACTAACTCTTCGTTTATCAACTGTCATAAATTTATTTACATAAAATGTTGCGGAAATTGGTAAAAATAAAAGAATAAAAATAATTTCATTCTACTTTTACTTGTTTTGCGTTTGTTGAGTGCCCTTGGTTTATTTAAAAGAGATTTAAAAAATTCTTATTAATATTATATTAAATATATACTTAACACATTGAATGCTGAGTATGAGATATCTCGTACTTTGGCTTACATTACTAAGACGCTAAGTACGAGATATCTCGTACTCAGCATTCAATGTGTTAAATTATATAAATTTTAAGTACGAGATATCTCGTACTTAGCGTCTAACTAATGAATATTGAAGTACGAGATATCTCGTACTCAGCATTCAATGTGTTAAGAAATCTTAAATTATATTACAACGTCGATTAAAATTAAAAAAACAATTTTGGCCCATGGCCAGTTTTATGATTATTGAGGATCTCACCGATTTATCAGTATAGATTTTCTCTTGTAACTGACTTTAAAATAATAGAGAAATAAAAAAATTTTTAAAATAGAGAAATAACCTGTCTTTTATATTATAATCACACATCTAATACATTTTTTCATTTGTTTAATATTTTTATTTATTTATTTCCAAAAATATTTTATATCAAAAAACGGCTTTTCGTTCTAACTGTTTTTTCAGTATACCGGTTTTTTTGCAAATGCATAAACAGTATTAAGATAATACATAAACAAAGATTTATGAACTATTTTAAAATAGTTAATTAATTTTTACAATTTCTGCATCAGTTAAAATATTTTCTAATATTTTAATACGATTGGAATAATCACTTTGCAAAGTTTAAAATGCCTGAGTAATAATTCTTCATCGATTATTCTTTCTTTAGCAAAATCTTAAAGACATTGCCATTCTTTATTCAAACAAAAACTTACATGTCATTCCCTAAAATGGTCAACAACAGAGCTTTTTTAATTCAATTGAATATGCTCTAAAATTTAATAATGGACTACGTAAAGACAATGTAATATTATATAAATATATGAAATACGAAAAAAACTTTTAAAAAAATATGTTATAATAATTAATGAAAATTTTGAAAATAAAGACGCTTATTTAAACGCATTAAAAGTGTTACAATAAAAAGTGTAAAATTTAATTATAGATGATATAAAACATAGATGTTTTTAAAACCTTCTGGAAATAAATGACACTTTAACACCGACTCAAAAGTCGTTCTCGTTTCGGATATCGGCCGACACTTGGTCAAACCATCTTATTTTAATTCTTCAAGTCAGCACACTTTCCGAGACCTACGGGAAACGACGAGCAGACTAATGTACACCAAATGTCTAGGTGTGATCGGGAGAACCGGCTTAATTTCAGAGGTCGGGCCCACGACGACGTGGTCTTCTAACAGAAATGATCACGACAATTAAGCGGCCTGGAACGGGATCAAACTGAGAAACCGCTTGGACCACAATACACATAAATAAATAATAGTATATTACTACACTTATAATGACGAGGTCGTCATAATTGATTCCGGAAAACAATTGAACTGTCAGTGGTCTCGACCGCATCATAGATGATAGGTGGAACGTGCAATCGAATTAGTGATGTTCCTTTCGAGTGATCTGTGATTAGCGGCATTTGGTACCTTCCTGCAAGAAATGGAGGAAAAGAAACCGCATCTTACTATTACCATCCTTAAACCCGGTTAGTACATGTTCTTTAAGTGAACATTAATGTTTGGATTCCCGACGGAATCCGAGCTCCTTTGGTTTAATTGACACTATTTTATTGTTTTTAAATTAAATACACAAATTTTAGTGCGTCCTAATAACGAGAAAAATAAATAAATGCAACGGAGAATAAATAATTTATTTTTAAAGTGTTTATAAATTTAAAATTGTTTACAAAATGTTTGAGTAAATTTAAACAATCATAACTAATTTTCACAATGATTATTTTATAATTTTAAATAATAGTTTCTTTTTCGGATTTCGATTTGATTAAGATTGGTTTAAGTTTGATTTGAGATTTGTTGTTGGAAAAAATACGGAGTTTAGCATAATCCTTCTACGCGGTAGCCAACAAATTGGTGTGTGTTGTGGAAATGCTTGTGTTAATGGGAATTCAAACGTCATATTACTGTTTGATAGTGTATTTTTCTGTAATTCTGAGGTTGTGATGATTGTGTATTCTGTTGGTTTGTGCGATTGTTGATTTCAGGTTGTAGATGTGGTGCGTCAGTTAGCATAGTAGAGTTTTATTCTTAAGGTGTAATTGTGTTTGTGGTGCCCACTACTTCAGCATTAAATTTAATTTAATTTCAATTTTAAATTAATTTACTTAATGCCGCCCGACAGAATTCAATATACAATTTTTCTTTTACATTTTCTTTTTTTTAATTTATTTAGTATTTTTTTATGTCCCCAATCTTGTCAATCCTCACTACTGGGGACCGAAAACACATTTGAACAAAAAGTCAATATTAAATTTTGAAATACAAATTCAATTGAAATTTTTTTTAAATAATCACCATTGTACTCATGTATTAACATCGACGAAATAAATTTTTGGTCGTATATTTTTTTATCATTTTCACACACAGTGTTGTAGAGTTTGTTTTCTATGGATCTGTCGTACTCGATAAAATGTGCGGACTTTACGTTTGACAAGTGTATTGCTATTTCTTTGTTGTCCGTAAGGATTTCCACGTTGCGTGAGGAGAGTGGGCCAGTGTAAGTAGGGGAAAAATAGATTGATCTATTGAAAAAGATCGAGACCATAATATAACTAACCATGGTTTATTTGTATATATATATGAAGCCATGTGTTATATGTATGTTATCCACTATCAAACAATATCTCAGGAATCATCTAATGTGTCTCATTAACAATCACAAGTACCTTGGTTACCGTAACCAAGATAAATGACCTGGAGCGGAGAATTGCCAATTTGACCGAACATTTATTTTTGCCAGTTTTCAATATATAAATAAAATATATAATTAAATAATTAAATTAATAAATTAACCAATTAAATAAAAGAAAAGAAATTAAATTAAATAAAAAATATATATATAAATTAATAAATTAAATAAATTAAAATAATTAAATAAATCTATTTAAAATTAGGTGGATAAATAAAATAAATAAAATAACTAAATGTGAGACAGTTGAGTTTTTTTTTAATTGTCGAATTTTTAAAGAAATGTGAATCATGTCATAATCAATCCATAGTCGGTTCATGAATGGTGTCTGAATCGGTCGATTGCTGAATGGAAATATGCAATCACAATGTAATTGGGCGAGATTGTGAGCCTCATTATTTTTTGTTGTTTTAACTGCAAGAATTTTCTCATAATTTTTCTTTGTTATGTGATTGCATGTTTGTGTGTATGACATGTTAAACGAAATTAATTGTATAAAGTGTGTGTGTATTTTTTGGTTATGTATGTGTGTTATATTTTTTTTTGAAATTGTGAATTAATCACAATTATTTCAATTCCAATTTTGAAAGCGGTGAATCAATGTAAATTTCAAATAAAGTTTTTCACAATGGTCAATTTTTTCAATGTCGATTTTTAAATTCAATTGAAAATGAACTTGAAATCAGATTTAAATTAATCGAAAAAGAAACGAAAGTTTATAGAGCTAAATTAGCTGAACAAACTGAATGATATGATAAAATAGTTGATGCGATGAAAGATATCGCTAAAATGACCGGCGAATTGAGCATGGAAGAGCGTAACTTATTATCCGTAGCATACAAAAACGTAATCGGAAGTCGGAGAGCATCGTGGAGGATAATGAGTAGCATCGAACAAAAAGATCCTTCTCGACTTCCATTGATTAAAACCTACCGAAGTCAAATTAAAAAAGAATTGAAAGAAGTCTGCGCTGATATAATAGCCTTACTCGATGAGTTCTTGGCGGTGAAGCTAAAGTGTTCTTCTTAAAAATGAAAGGCGATTACTACCGTTTTCTTTCCACCTCTCTTCCTAAAAAATCGTGGAGACACGGCTTCCTGTCCATAACCTTTTATATTATATATAAAAACTATATATATAAAACTCATAATATAATTAAAACATGCATATGCTTTCTAGACCAAATATATATATATATATATATATATATATATATATATATATATATATCTTACAATCTTTTTCTATATATAGAAAATTAACAAAAATAAGTCGCAATTTTTAATACTCTTTAGAATAATGACCAAAAACATATAAACTACAACGCTATCGATTATACTACAAAAAGTTAACTGAGATGATGACCATGACTTTAGTTTTGACTTCGTAATCTTTGTCTTGTTTCGAGATACCAGCATGTTCTAACATTGTTTCAATGACCAACAAGTGATTACTGCTGCACTCAAACCTAGAATTATGTATAATCCAATCCATAGCATTATTAATAAATAATTGAAGCTCATCGTCGTTAAATAAAGGAAGTAAGTCGTTCATTACAAATGAAAATTTATTTAATGACACAAAAATATATAGATCAGGGTTTTTTAAGATCATTTTGGGTGTACAATGTACATCCAACTTTTGCAAATGTACACTCAAAAATTTGGATATTTATAGGTAAAGCATGAGTTCATTAAAAATGCATACACTACAATTCCACCCACTCTCGCAACCATCTCACACATACACGCTCCTACACAAGGTCATTTATAATTGTATACTTCTTTAGTAAGTATAAGACATTCTTTTTTTCTTAACCCTTAAAATCCAATTTAAATGTGTGATGTAACAATTTTTAAGTAAAAAAAATTTTAGATTCTACCGCTAGACATTCACTATTGCACTATAAATTTGAGGGGTGTCCTAGATGCACACAACTTTTAAATTGCAAATTCGTCAAGCTTAAAACTTTATAAAAGAGCTCTGAAACACATTAAGATTATCCAAAAACACCTCTGAAACAGAATTCTTTAAGGACACCTACAGCCAAAGGCTTGAGTTTAGAATGGTAATCCGCATTTATACAACTTATAGGCATTACCGATAATTTACATAATATAAATTTCCGAGTTATTTGAAAATCATACAAATCAATAAATTAATTAAAATTCAATCGCAATTGATGATTTTGTAATAAAACGCGTTTTATTTTTCATATGTTTAATAATTTCTCTTTAAATATTAAAGATGCAATACAATGAAATAGCCTGAAAAAATATTTCCATAAATTCTTTCTCTCATATTCAAGTCATTTTAATCGTCAATAAGAACACATTTGACTTCTAAAAAATCAACATATACTTTACCAAAAAAACTATTCTACAAAACTTTAATTCATTTCATTTGAAAATTATATGAAAATACATTAAGCATACATCATTGACTGTGGAAAACGACGTATCTTTATCGTTAGGAACAATGCAAATTAGAGTTTTCAATCTGCTCTTGAGCGTGTGGTATTTTTGGACTCCACCGAACATTGTTGTGTCGTGACACTGCTCCAGATAGTTTGAACAAAGATTCGCCATGCGATGTTCTCTTCCCTTATACTAAATAAAATTAAAAATTTTATACAAAACTAAAAAAGAAATACAGATGGACTCTTTTGAGCTCTTTACAGGATTGCTACTGCTTCGTCTGCCACATGCAACCCTAATCCACCGAACAGAAGTAAAAATGTTTCATCAATCTTTTATTTATAATAAGAGCTTAAGATCAAGTTTCACATGCATGCGGTAGTAGCTCGTTCTTGGACCTACTTTTTAATTTATCCTCGTCCATGGAAAAAATAATAAAATAGTTATTTAAACAAAAATATTTAAACAAACAAACGAGCCAAATTTTATTCAGGACAATGAATTATGTCCATGAATTAGGGTAATGATCCGTCAGCATTGTTATTTCTCATTTTCTTGACACGTCAAAATTTTTAGTTTTAATTAATATTTTTAGAGTCTCAATAGTTAGAAAAAATTTAGAAAAATTGTTCGAATAATCATGATTAAAAACAGAAATAAAAAAACCAATTAGAACGATGGCAAACGGTGAAGGATCTTCTGATAGTTGTAATGACTCTAAATGTGATAGTAATAAAAATTGAAATGTGAATTTTCTCAATGCTTTTTATAATTACAAAAAATCGAAAATACCAATTTCGGGGTTGCAAAAATACATTTCAAAATTCTAAACGAAACATGAAAAATTGAAAATCTTCTTCACAGTAATAAATAAATGTTGTATCCAATTTTTAAGGGACATCATAAAAAATAAATTTTTTAAGGTGTTTATTTTAAAAATAGAATTGACAAGATTTTTATTTAATAAATAGAATCGAAACAAAAAATCGAATGTTGAAATTAAAGAGTTTATAAAACCATATGATTCTGGCAAAATCATACTCTTAGTAATCTTCTGTTTTTCAATTTCTTTATACATTGTGATGTCGCGTTCTCCTCTCTCAACAAAATTTTAGTCCCCAGTCGCTTTCCGAGATCAACGACAACTCATCATTTATACTTTTGATTTTATTTATACTTCTGACCATCAAGATGAACGGATGCGTCTCATCCATGCATATCAGCAAGCTGTATGCATTTCGGATTGCCATTGGGTTCAGAACCAGCATCGAGGATGGCCCGGCTGGCAGCAACAGCATCTGGAGGGGTAGATGTATTTTAATCACTATTTACACGGATGTTCGTTTTATATATACACAAGGATTTACGTTAGAGCGAAGGGAACCTCAAAGAGACAGACGACAACTCTTCAGCGTATTCTCTAAAATATTCTTCGACTCCGATACGAAAATCTAATTTGAGTTTATGACTTTATTTTGACGTTTTGGTTACCACATACTATTGCCCTACTCGTAAGTAATTATTTATATAAAGAATAAAATTATGCCAGGGACCTTGATTGCTGAGTTACTTTTGTTATATTACATTTAGACATGACCTCAAACCTTTTAATACTGTTATTCACTATACACTATAATCTATGCGATTCATGACCCCTATAGATATCGTTACTGCATTATGAGGTGTTAGTTCATTTAAATGTGGACTGATATTTACATAAATCTTATAAGAAATTAGTTTTACACAAAAATATTTGTCCAGATAAAATAAGACGTTGAAATAAAATCTAAATCATAATTTACACTACGAGGTAAGATATACTGATGATTAGAATAGGTCCGTCATTATTATTTATAAAATTGTAAAGAGATTAATTTATAATAATACATAGCCTAAAGATATTAAACCGTAAATAGGAATGTAATTTGTAAGTTATTTGCGTCTAGCTCTCTTTATCACGACTACCACTCCTTTCAATGTGCCTCGTTTCAACCTCGCAATCTCTAACATTAAACTCCCAATAATATCTTCACTAGGTTGATCCGCAACCACTACAGAGTTAATGCTCACTTTGACATCCTTAGTAGTCAAAAGACGTCTACCTCTGTTGGTGGTTTAGTAAGTTTATTGCTGGGTATAGATAACTGAATAATTCTGTTCAAAGAAAATATTTTGTTGTGAATTGAATCAACTTAAATCGAAGGCTGCGTTGCTTGTTCGTAGCTCGAATCCAGTTCAATAATTGATACTGTTAAATTTATTGCAATTGAGATCAATAACAATATTATATAATTTATATTTGATAATCACAAAATTTGTACATGGATCTTTGACATAATAATTGAGGCTGAATAATAATTTGCTTGACACTTGTTTGAAGTTTTTTTTATTTTTTGTATTTGATTTTTTGTGTTTGATTTTCTATGCTTGATTTTTTTGCGTCCGAGTTTAAATTTCTGAAGGGTATTTATACCCAATTTTTTGTTTGATTATAAATAATAAATATATAAATAAAAAATATTATTTAATTAAAAAATTTTAAATTGTTGAAAATTATTATTTTAAAATATTCAGAGAAAAATGAACAGTCTTGTAATCAAATTAAATGTCAACAATTTAGTGAAGGATTATTTCTTCCACCAGAAAAATAAATATTTTAAAATTAGCATTGAATTATACGACGAATATTCTGTAGTTTGACATGACAAAAACATCAATTCGTTATTTGTTTTAGGCAAGTCTCATACATTTATAATTTACATTGCCTTCCAACATAAACATCTGTCGTGAAATTCACGACTATCCGCCAACTGCGGTTCTTATCAAAATTCAAAAATTCAATTTGTACATTGGCAAAGCCAATCAGCAAACGTCATCCCAGTGAAAGTTTTCCAATTCATTTTTATTTAAAAAAATTTAAAAATAAGTAGGTAAATTTGAATTAATAATAATAATAATATAATATTTTAATAATAATATTAATAATAATATTACTTTTAATAATAATAATAATAATAATAATAATAATAATAATAATATAATATAATATAATAATACAATTTTTTATCATTAAAATAATAATTTATAAAATAAAATAATAATAATATTAATATTAATGATACATTTATAATAATAATTTATAAATAAAATAATTGTAATAATAATGATAATAATAACAATAATAATAATAGTAATAATCAAATAATAATTATAAATTTTATTAAGACAATACTTTGGCGAACTTCTCCGACCAAATCAGTAGTACTCTCATAATGAATGGGTCCCTGAAGAGGAACGAAAAACTCGCCGTAAAGGAATCTACTAATTTTAATTCTAATAATAATAGTAATAATAATAATAATATAATAAAAACAAATAAAGATAAAATTAATAATGTTATACATGAATATTAAATTAATACTAATGATAAATAATAAATATTTACTAAGATTTATATATATATATATATATATTTCTTTATTATTATTATCCCAATTAACCGCCTCGCGTCTCTGAGCAACCCGCTCAAACAAAGGGAAGGTTAAAATGCGATTATCCGTCCTTTTTATTTGATTTATTTATTTTTTTTAATTTTTTATTTAGGACAACTGATACGCTCATTTATATATTTTATATTTTTCATATTTACAGAATACCAACACATCTTCCCGGAAGGAAGAATATTATCCACAATATTAAAACAAAGACTTATATAAAAAAATTTTATTTATCAAAGTTTCCAGATCATTGATTGTCCACAGGCCGACTGGTACGTTACTTCGGATATTTGAGGAGAAAAAGGTATTCCATTTTTTGATAATTTAGAACAAATATTGATTGTTGAAGATGGTGGACAATCCCCATGTTGAAGATTAATTATTGATAATTTGGGTTTATAACTTGTTTTAATTTCTGTTTTTTCAGCGGAATTGAAAGCTTGGCCACCATAAAAGAATTGTCTTGTTGGATTGTTGGATCCGACGATGAAGCAGTGTTGTTGCCAGCGTTTTCAATTTGTACAGATAACTTCCTTTTTTTGGAAATATGTCACATTTTTGGAGTGTTTTAGTTCCAGCCAGATCTATGATACCCAGTAACGATTCTGTATCAATACATAAATGATTGAGCTCCATTTGGAGATCATGGCCGACTAAAATCTTTCCACGGCATAATTCACGCATCATTTTAATGCTTCGTCCTCGTCAAATTGTCTTCTCAATTGATGTTCTTTAATTCCGTGCACCTCATCTCCAAGTTTTATTATTCGATGTCTTGGAGTGATCATTGTGTTGAATAATTCTACGCCATTTCCGTCCAACAGACAATTGATACTGGAGCTCTTGATTGATCAGCCATCAGACATGAAAATTCGGCATCGAGGAATATAATGTATTGATTGATATTTTGGATATCAATGGGTTTTCTAATAAAACTTCTCCGAAAATTATAGTCTTCTTTAGTAGGATTGTATTGTGCGCTATCTAATTTTCCAGATTGCGGCCATAATTTTGGGTTATAGTCTGCCGCAGGGGTTTTACAATATTCCACAGCGACTATAGACGGTTCGTCGACTGCTCGGATGAGTAGTTCTGCATTGTCTTCATTTTATTTCCACGATGTAGAATAATGTAATTCATCAGTTTGCGTTCGATCTCTTGGGATGATTGTAACTGATCCGGTAATTATATGCATTTCGAGAATTCCATTGATTGTATTTCGGATTATATCTTTTATTCTTTTTGTTTCTCCTGAACTGAGTTCCTCCAAATAAATTTCCATTTCTAAATTCGTTGTGCGAAGAATATTTGGTATTGTCAAATTATTTGTTATTTTTCTGAAAGTTTGTTCGGCATTGAGGAGTTGGCGAAGTTCGAAATATACATCCTTGCTCCGAGGGATAAGTCTTTGTAACATTGATTGAGACATTAAGATTTTCTTCGTTTGAAATTGAAGGAAATTTGAATTTTTCAAAAATTTGTTTTTGTTTAAATGAAGTAAAAAAATTTTATTTTAATTTTATAGATTTCTGAAATTAGATATTTATTATTAATTTTTTTTTGAATTTAGAGTTGATTTTTATTATATGTATATATATATATATATATATATATATATATATATATA
>MQRK01249527.1:0-10023 GCA_001938485.1 Girardia tigrina
ATTTCTTAAAATTCATTTTTTTCCATATGAATTATTAATTTAATTATCTACTTACAATTGTAAGTAAATAATATGAGCGTTCTTGACAGAATCAGTCAGTCACAGATCAAGACAAATATTATATATATTTATATTATTTTTTAGAAACGTATTTTTTACATTTCGATTAACCCAGTACAACTTGTTGAATTTTTATAAATAGATTGAAGATAGGAAATAGTTATGATTCATTTCGATTACAATTTTCTACATTCATAAATCATTTGATCAATTATCTTGGTTTAAGATAACCAAAACGTATTAGTAGTTTCCTTTCGAATCAAGATCAAAGGTTATTATCCCCACATTAATGTAATGAAACTATAATATAGCTTTATATATTCATTGTTCTAATTGATCAATGGACGTTTAGCATTATAATGTTCACTTTTAAAATGTTTTATAATTTAATTATACAATACATAACATAAAACCACAATATTATAAAACTTAATTTAAGAATTCATATATTTGTTAATATTTTGTTTAATATAATTATAACAAAATAAATATTTACTAATGGAAATTCATGTAATAAATTCGGGATATAATCGACAATATTCGAACAATGTTCCATAAATGACCGGCTCTGATAATTTGCTCTGAAAATAACGTACTTTAAAAAATGTAATATAAGAGCATTTCTACATGTATTTCAAAATGACCCATAATTCCCTAACACAAAAGAATACATTTAAAAAAATCACATTATCACAATTTTTTCAATGACATACAGTACGGAAAATCTAATATAATTTAATTATAATCCACCGGTTAGGTGGAATTAAGTCAAGCATAGATAAAAACCGGACTGTAATCAATCCTCATTTGTCCAAGAGAAGGAACTATACGATATTGCAATATTCAGGCACGGAACATATGTTTCAACAAATCTCTCGGAAACGATCTCCTTAGAAGTATTAAATTTCCATTTAACGGATTTATCTGAAAAGGGAAATTTCAACTGTCCCTTCGCTGGTTGTTCAAAGGAATGCTAAATCATGGAACATCCGAACATGGTTGGTCCTTTTTTACTGGGGGATCGAAGAGACATCGTGAGAGGAAAGTTGACAACCTCTTAGGAGGCCTATCGGCGGGCTGCTAGTGCTTTTTAGTTGGGGCGAACCCTTTAAAGAGCCTATAGCTCAATACTATTGAAAGAGATTGGAGGCCCACGATATTGAAGGGTTGGTATAGTTAGAAGTTTTGACTGATTTGATATTAAGCAGAGCCATCATGATTAATTTCATCTTCTGAGCTGTAAAGCATGAAATTATGATACTGTTAGACGTAAAGTTCGATGTTGCATTTAGTCACTCTGGTTGAATATTGTAACCAATCGAGTTTGCTAAGGAGATTACCAGCGTCAAAGGGAGCCGAAGTATGACAGAAGTATAAATAAAGTGTGAAATAGAGGAAAAGTTTGTAGGCCGTAAATTTTTTTCGGGGGGTAAAGATCTTTTGTTCGGCATTTTATCCAACCAAAATTTAAAAGAATTAAATGTAATATTATTAAAATAAATTGTTTCCGTAAAAATAATAATTGACTAAATTTTTTAAAGTAATGAAAATACATAGCTTTAATAATGAAATAAATGTCAATAGCTTAAAAAGCAGTCGACAATAAGTAATATTATTATTTACTAATACTGTTATTCATAAATCGTCTAATTCAATACAGTCTACTCCGGCTAATCCGAACAACCAGCTAAATTCAACACGGAAAAATTCCAATATGTTTTCTAATATAATTTTCGCTTGCGAAACCGAAAGACTTTATCAGAACGGGTTAGAACAATATATACCCTGTACTTATATTCGTCTATTCCGAACAGTACATAATTGCGTAATATATATTGCATATTTTATGCCTTGCAGTTCCTGAAATTTTTGCTTCACCCTTGGTGATGTATGAGCTGGAGTATTTTCCTACTCTTGTGCTCAAAGCATCATGAACTCGCTGTAATTGTTCAGCATAAAGGTTACCATCGATGACTCGACCATCAAGAACAAGTTCCCAGTGCACAGGTCCCTCATAATTCCACCAAACGCACACCACCACCTTCTTTTCGATGCTACCTTGACGAACAACTTGCTGAGTTGGCTTATCATACTGAAACCATCATCTCCTGTAATAACTCGCTTCCAAGTACCTTATGAATGGATCTATATCCTGTTCTTGGTTGAACATGAGAAAAATGTCATCAACATAACGTTTATACGCTAGAGGTTTGGCGACTTTTTACTTTTAATTAATTTTAATTTTACTTTTAATTTACTTTCAATTATTTGAATAATTAATTTATATATATTTCAAATTATTTTATTATTAATTTTACAGAAATTTATATGATTTGTTGGATTTTGAGTTATAATTTATATGTTTATATAAAATTTCGACAAAAAAATAATGCAAAAAAATACAATAAAATAAAATAAATCAAATACACTTACAGTTTTATTGTCAAATAATTACTTATTCCATGTCTAACAAAATTCAAATAAATAATCACGAATAAGTATAAAAGACAAATTTGTTACATAAATATAACTCATTTTGATAGAGAAAAGGACCAAAATATATAAGCTTTATTTTAAATAGTAATAGTTAAATGAAAATAAATTTTATTGTAGTGACATATGGTCAAAAACTATTTTAACAAGTATATTACCTCGGAGGTAACCGGTAGTAGAAAGACCTTCCAGACTGGCAGTGAATTAGAACAGTATTGCCCGTTATGAAGTCCCCATCGATAAAATAATCACTTCGTCGACAATTTTGATAGGAAAGAACTTCCCAATGTTGTGTGTGATAAATCTAAAATGATTTTTTTAATTTAATTTAAATTTTATCTTTTTAAAGATAAATAATTTTATTATGTTTTATATTTTTATTAAAAGACATGGTCTTGAAGTAAAATTAGGGTAATTACTATTTTAATTGTTTGTTTTTTATTACCTAGACACCAGTGGAAATTATTCTATTTTATAACACAATATTATTTTAATGTTATGGTTTGCTGTTTTAATTTTTTACACAGAACATACCAAAAAATCTAACGCAATTATTTTTTTAATCAAAATCTGTGAAGAAAAATAAACTATATCCCTCATTTGCTAAGATAAGCGGCAGTTGTCGACTATATCTCAAAGAAATCGAGAAAGCAAAAATCTACGACGCAACTGTATTTTCATGTAGTTTGATTATTGTGAGCTTGAATAATCCAATACACATACCAAAACATTAATACTGCATTATGGTTGTAAGAATTTTCCATCAATAATTAATAAGTGGAAATAAATTGCTTTAATCTATTCTTATTTAAAAAGTGCGCATTTTTTGTTTATTTAAACAAAAAGCATCAAGAGACTTAATTCAAAATATTTTAGATCCATTATTATAATATTGTAAATGTTATCTTAGTATAGTAAAAATTATATAGATATATAGTTATTTATCCTTACACCCCCTTCTTTAAAAGGCTTAAGTCATTCTATATTTCTCTGAATTATTCGACCTGTTTTTATTCCGCATTTCAACACAACGATCATGGTCTTTACGAATAATTTCATAAGGGCCTTCATAACGGTCTGATCCTTTCTGCCTATTGTCTATTTTCAGTACCCAGTCACCCACCCGGAAATCCCGTTTTATTATCGTTGCATTAGGTTTTTTCATCTCTGATATTTTAACTTTGTCAATTATCTTCTTGTTGTCCAATTCACAATGTCGTGAGCCGTCAAGGCTTAACCGTTTTTCCAGAATTACTTCCGCAGGACTATATCCAATAGTGCTTTGTCTCGATGCATTCATACTGAATTCTATCTCTGGAAGTAACTCTACTCAATTTTTACTTCCTCTCTCTTTTAAAGTCGCACTTAATGAATCTCAAACTGTTCGAAACTGTCTCTCTATTATTCCATTCGAACTATGATGGTATTGACTTGAGAAGTTTATCTTAATCAACCAAGATTTTACAAATTCCATCAATGCCCGCGATTCGAATACTTTTCCATGGTCCACATAGATACATGCTGGAGCTCCAAACCTAAATATCCATTGGCGTTGTATGGTCTGTATTGTTGTCATCTCGTCTTGGTTGTTTACTGCTGTGAGACTAACATACCTACTAAATCTGTCTACTATACCGAAAATATATATTTTTTTCCATTTATGACTGGCATAGTTCCAAAATAATCCATGTAAATATCGTCAAATGGTCGTTTTGAAATCAAGTTCACTGTTTTTTTTGTTATTCCCGTACAAGTTTTAGATGTTTGACACACTGCACATGCTCGTACTATTCTTTCAACGTTATTACTAAACTCCTCCATGTCATATTCTTCTCTCATGAATGTGTACGTTTTATTTACTCCAGCATGACACAGAAATTTATGAAAAAATAAAATAAAATCGTTCCTTGTTTCCTTCAGAATCCAAATCTTGTTATCAAAAGTTCTTATACATCTATCGCTTTGCTTAATTTTTTTCCCTTTCCTTCTTCTATTTGTTTAATTATTTCACAGATTTCTTTACTATTTTGTTGCCATGGAATTGACAATGCGTCCTCATCAATCGCTAGCATTCGTGTTCTCGGTTTACTTGATTTTGCCTGCTCATGTTGTATCATACATTGTGAACATACCATACAGTCTTTTCGTGACAAAAGAAAATTGTTGATAATTAAGATTTTAAAACAATTTTAGAAGAAAAATCTCGTATGTTCCTTCGTATCCTAAATATCTCAATAAGATTTTGGTATTAGAATATAAAACCGATTAATCATTACAAAAGGCTTTTTCCAAGAAATATATCTGTAAATAATACATAATCACAACTTAGAACAAGAATTTGATTATTATCATAAAAAAGTATACATTTGTGGTATCATTATGTGTTATAAAATTGTTAAAGATCCCTTTAGTACTTATTTAAACTGATCTATATACGAAATTAACTAATATATATATATACCAGCAACATTTAAAAATATTTCTTAATATAAGATTTAAATTAAAATATTTTTAATCACACAAAAGCGCCAAAACAGTTACAAATAATTACTTTATATTTTAATATAAAACTTGATCATATTATGTGGTTATGAAATATCAACGGTTAAAAATTCAGGCGACACTACTTACCGACTATTTTTTGGAAATATGTGAAGAAAATAAAATGAAAATGTACAATCTCCTTGATGGTTTTCAGGAAGACGCCATAAAAAAAATTTTTAAAAAGAGCAACACATATGTTATTGGCTTTTGGTAAGTGTTAGGGATGGTAATTTGATTAGAAGAAAATTTGTGAGTTAGAATAAATAAGTATAAAAGTGATTAACTTATATTAAATTTTAATATAGAAAATTAAATTTATTAACTAGATAAAAAAAAATAAATTAAAATTATAACTTCCGGTTTAACATTAGGAAAACTTAAAAAAACAGTTCCTCAATTAAAAAATTTTAATGATAAAATTTTTAAATAAAAAAAATTAATTAGATTAAAAATTTTATTTTTTTTGAATATTCACAATTATACAGGACGTGTAATAATCATCCAGCAATTATTATAATTCCCAATTCTTATGCGTGGAAGTACAATCCAATTCGAAAACGATCGAATAAATCCAGTTGCAAATTCTAACAACAATAAAGAGTGAATTCACCTTGCAGATTCCATCAATAATTAAATTCGAATAATCCGAAAACAACGTCGATTGTGAAAATCGAATTTGGTGTGAGGCTACAGAGATTCTGTAATTTTAAATAATTGTTGTAAATATAATCTTGTATCCAATGGATCCCGGTGTTTTTGCTAAAGGAATTCCCATCGATTCTAACAGTAAGTATATCGCAATACTTTGTTTTTTAGTTTTATATTCATTTTTTTAAAAATCAGCGCGGTTATCTATGTGTGGTTGAATTTATACTGAATGTTTAAGTATTTCATATTTCCTCCTTTGTAATCTCTCAGATATTTAGTCGACAATCCTATATGCAAACTCTATGAATAATAGATAGAACAGTCAGATAGATACTTGGAGAAACCAAAAAGTTCCCGGAATTATACTGCTCTTCAATGAGTTTTCTTAGTTTTTGCACAGTGCTTTTGAGAATCTCCTGACTATAAGCAAATTTCAAACCAATGAAATGAATGTTTAAGAAATTTGAAAAGCCATCTGTCACATTGGTTTAAGTCTGGACTGTATGCACTTTGCTTGGTGACAGATGCACCATGACGCTGAAGGAATTCTGATGTGTATAGCAATGTTTGTGAGCAAGCATTGTTGTGTTGCCACAGTAACTTACTGAGCTTCTTGGGAAGATGTCAAACATGCAACCATTCTTCTCATGTTGACTAAAGGAAATCCACATGTCGTTCAGAGGTCACTGTCTCGCATTAAATGCATAAATATCCACTAATCTTCACATCACCGTTGAAAGGCAATACTAGGTAAAGCTTTTTTCTCAGTGAGTGTTTGTCGAATGACATTTGGTTTTCGTTGGGTGTGATGACACCAGTCCATGTTTTCTTGCTTTGTATGAGCCGTTTCGTACAAGAACCAACTCTCGTCCAGTTGCCTAGTGCTGCATTAGATACTCGATTATATGCTGAGCGAAAATGGTAACGATGTATTCTGCATAAGTCATTCTGTCATTCTTGTTTGCCTCAGAAAGATGGTGGGGAATCCAGAGCAAGCAGACTTTTCTTAGACCAAGTTGCGATGTGAGAATGACTCTAATTGTTTCCTTTGCAATACAAATGATTCAATAAGCATGTGAAGAGATTGTCGTGACTGCTCCTCGATTAAATTTTTCAAGATTATATTTATTTTAAGATTCACTGTACGAAAATAATAAACACTCCTGGTTATATATTAATTATGTGAATGCATTGAATCAAAAGCAATTTAATATAAATTTTTTGTCTTTTTATTTTTTGTCATATTAATTGTCTCTTATTTGTTAAATTACATAAATACAATTGAAAACAACCACACTATTGTCGAATTGAAAAGAAAAAGTTACTTTTTTTTACAATTTACAAAATTTAATTTTTTTAATTTTTGGGAAAAGATTTTGAAAAAAACAAGAAACAAATCAGATCATACTCAAACATTAAAAACCTATCATTAAATGATGAATGGATCTTTGGAGGGCTAATTCATTTTGTCAAATACTTACATTCCAAGCAAAATATTTTTCCCTTATTGACTTTTTAAAAAAAAGTAAGTCTACTTAATTCATTTCGTATTATGTTTTCTATGAAAATACTATTTTTTCGTTTTATATTTTATTGAAACATAATCTTTAATATACCGTCAGGCAGAGTATTGAGAGTATTCAATTGAAAAAAGGACGGCAAAGGGTTAAGATGTAGATAAGTTTATCACCCTTTATATAGTCGGGTCTCAAACTTAAGAGCGCCTTTCATCTGAATAGTGCCCATTTATGACCTTAAATATTATTATTAGACTCTTTGAATCTCCAAAAATATTTCTTATTTTATTACAGTTTTCTAATTTTCTAAATCAATCATTTGACATAAATATTATTTTAAAGTTCAATGTAAAGAGAAAATAAAGAAACAATATAAAGAAATTCCAGCAGTGTAAATTCGCTCCAATTTTAATAATGAGTTTAAAAAACAGGCAAAGTGATTGCTTATTCAGATAAATTAGTTTACTAAAATAGATTTGATGTGAATTTATTAAACTTATTTTGTTAGAATCGTGAAGAATAGCATCTGATTTGCTTTTAAGCATGGCACAAATATCGGAGAGAAACAATAAATAAAGTAGGAGCGGCGATGACAATTTTTAATCAAAATGTTTATGAACTAAATTTAGTAATCGTAGATTGAATATTTATTAACAAAACATATTCGAATGTATACCTTGAATTGACACGGGCTGATTATGAGTACCACTTCAGTACAGTAAATATTATGGACAATCTTGAATGGACTGGCTATTGTTATGTCCACATATTTTTCTGCATCAATTACTATATTGGTTTGCTTCTGAAATAATTTGAAAAAATATATTTCTTTAAAAACGAAAATAGAAAATAATAATTCCTTTTTACAAAAAAATAATTGTTTTACCTATGTTTAGACATGATGCTGAAGCTTGTCTTTCCAGTACATATAACATATTAAGATGTCCTTTGCCTTAGTTTATGTAACATAATTCGGTTTTTATGCGAAAAGTACTTTTGTATCCATATAAACGTAGTGGAATTGGTTTTAAGGTTACTAAAACATGCGCATTCATCTTTTTTTATAAATCATATCATTCTATACAAAAATACCTATTTATGAAAAATCTTAGACAAAATAATTTTATTTTATTCGTTATATAAAGCGAACAACAACGAAATCAAATCATTTTATCAAAACAGGAAATAGAAAATTGCATAGAAAAACAGATTCGTTTATCGCTCTCAATCTCCCAAGATACTGGCCTTCGTATCTTCGTAATGGCCTTCGTTTATTGCAAAAACTAAAGATTCCATAGAACGTTAAAAGAAACAATCAGAACGAAAGGAGACGACAAAAACTGCCTCAACAAACTTAGCGAAACACTGTAAGCACTCTGAATAAGACCAGACTCAAAAAGCAAGAAATCACCACTGGAAAAATTAACAGGCATAGCAAACAAACCTACAATTATCGAAAAAAAAACAAAATAACCACAACACAAAAATAATCAAACATACAATTATAAAAAATACAAGCATTCGTAAAACAACCAAACACAAACCATTTTGAAAACAAATACTGGACCATATTGTTAGGAACGATATTGGTCGTATAAATGTCTCCTAACTCTTCCAAAATTTAAATAAAGAAAAAATACTACTGGATGAAAATAATATATTAAATTACAATTTTTGAATTTTCACACAAATTTCTGATTATTAAAACACCTGTTTTTTTATTTGAGGATATTTTTTGTTTTTCTATTTTTAACCGTTTAATATAAATATAGATATGTATATTTACTAACACTAATAATTATTTAAATGTTGAGAAATAAAATACCTTATAGATTATACTTATAAATCTTACACATATAAAATCCACATTATTGAAAATAACACTGCTCTAAAAGAAGTCAACAGAACAAAGAAATACATAAACTTAAGAAGAACCAAATTAAGACCAAGAACAAAAAAAATAATTGCTCCGCAATCGGGTAGGGGGCTAATGTTAAATCTTCCTTCGTAAATTTGGATTGTAATTATTTTTTATGTTTTATTATTGTAATTTTTTATTCTTTTTATTATGTCATTAAAAAATACCAAAAGAGAAAGAAAATTAAATGAAGAAGCTGAAGAAGATACAAAGACTTTCCATCCCTCGCCTTTCTTATATAATAATAATTACAAATTTAAAAATAACGATCGATGTCAGAAATTAAAATTGTGAATTTCCTCAAGAATATTATTGTTGAATTGTCGTATTAGTTCCGTATTCAAAGAAGCAAAACGAACAAAATTAACCGTTAAATTTGTCAAAAATAATCCGACTGACTAATTTGATCAAGCCTCCAAATAGTTCTTCGGTCGTCGATCGAACAAATGAGAAAATAATTTGCAACAAAATCCAACAACACCGACAAGTGACATTTATTATTTTGGTTACCACTTTTAACAATACATCATGTTTACACAGTTATTTGTTATTTTTTATTTATTAGCCTTAAGATCAAGTTCAACAAAATATTTATATTTTTGGTTAGCTTGGTCTGAGGTATTAATAATCGCTACCATTCCTTAAGACTTATACTTTATTGTCATGATTTAATAATGATGTTTCCGTAATCAATCTTCAGCTGTATGATCTTGTAAGTTCTTCATACTTATTAACAACATCACAATTTGAATGCAAACATTTATTTACAACACAAACAGATTCTTCACAACAATTTTCAGTGGTCATCTTTCTTTGATTAATATAGTTTTTGATTAAATATTT
>MQRK01249528.1:18010-31124 GCA_001938485.1 Girardia tigrina
ATATATATATATATATATATATATATATATATACATATATAACTTTTTCTAATAAATTTCCATGATCAAAATAATGTTAATTTCGAAATTTTTCTTGATTAAATAACAATAAATAAGCAATAATATATATTTATTGATATTTAAATTTTCTGTAATATTATTAATATTTATTATATATATTAAACATTTAGATATTTTAAATTAAAAAATCAAGTTTTATATTGCAAATCGGAGAAAGAGTTACGTATATGAATACCTTTAAAAAAAGCTAAATAGGTTCATTTTCATATGGTCGTAATAAATAGATGAAGTATAAAAATGTAACATGTTCAGGTAGTCACTACGCCGGATTATTGATGGGGTCACTCAAATGATTGCGCAACAGATATGACTCCCCTCTAAATGAGAACAGTGCCACAAAATGTTGGTCGAAATTCTTAGGTGGTCATTAAGAGACCTTCCACTGTAATCTGATATAAGCTTATACGAGTGTTTAGCTTAATTTATTTTAATAAGATATTTTTTCAATTTAATTCAAACAATGAGGTAAAATAAAAACATAATTATAGAGTATTTAATTAAAGGTAATTAAAATTTCACCACCAAATTTTCCGACCCCGAAACTTAAATTTTATAGTTAACACTATAACTTCTCTGTGTTTTTGCAGATGAGTTTCTTCTGAGGTCTTTTTTCTCTTAAACGCTTTTCCAGAATGTCCTCTCTACCGGACTTTAAACTGTCGACTTTTGTAAGGTTTATTTTCAAGCTATTATCTCTATCTTTATTATTATTATTTTTATTATCTATTATCTCGTATCTCTATCATTATCTTTTATAACATCTATTTACAAGTAAAAAATATTAAATCATTGTGGTGGATGCGTAGAGCTATTTTCTATAAAAGTAATGATTGAAAAACTAATATAAATAATTGTACGATAGTAGTTTTTTAAACGTGATGTTGAAGTGTACCCGCGTCTTTAAATAATGGAGGAAAGAAGACACGGGTAATTATTAACTTGACCATTAACGGTGGCATACCACCGTGGGCTCGGTCTTTATTGAGATGGCCACTGCTTCTGTTGATCGAAGTGGACGACGCTCGACGAATCACCGATATAGTCAATACGACGGTCAATTCGGGCGCCGACTGGTGGGATTGAATCGAATGAAAAGCTAGCAGTCGGATGACAAGCCAACAGTCCAATCTCGATTACATAATTCAGTAAACTAACTAAAAGATGTGATTAAACGTTAAATTTTTGCAATAAAAAAATCTGCGTTTAAAGTTGTTTCCAAATACAGATTCAGATTCTGGTTATGGGTATCAGGTTAAGACATTTGATAGTCGATCAGGAACTCTAGGAGAAAAATATTTTAAATCGGTGGAGAATTTGTTTGTGATTGCAAAAGGTCACAGGAAGTTGTAGACCACTCTGTATAAATCCTCCTATTTTACAAGAATCATATATGTACATGCACACACACAGACATATATATATATATATATATATATATATATATACAAATTTTAATTATCAAAATATTTTCAACATTCATGGACAGAACCACATTTTAAGATAAATTCACAAATGTTTAGGAATTAGGAAAAAAGAAAAAATTACCTTAAAAATTTTCTGTTGACATTAATTATTTTAAATTTCCTGTAAAGGAAACGATTAAAAACGTGCTTTACATAGTAGCGCTTAGGAACGAGAGCCGAAAAAACTCGGATTTTACGATTAAATAGTGGTACAGTAACAGTTTTAAATTGTATATTCGGTAAAGGTAAGATTACGAGTTATCTGTTTATGTCTTGTGTACATTTAATTTCGGTCCATCAGTGTGGACTAGGAAATACTTCTGTCAAAACGTTTTCTATTGTACTTTCGCGAGTAAATATTAAAAAAACCCCTTTTTTTTAGCTTGAACAAAGACGAAATTTATTTAATGAATTTCTAGGGCAGTACTTCCGGTATTTGTAGAGGTATTTGAGTAATATGATTTTAAATATTTTTACAAAATGATAACATATATTAATTTTTTATAAATGTTTTACTGTACTAAATTATTTTTATTAAAACATAAAATAAATTCTGCATGTATATGTAAATACATATATTTCTTTTAAACACATATTTCAAATTAATAATAGCGAATAATTTAGTAGAACGAAATAATTAATTTTAAATGAGCTGTAAAATGAAAGAAAACTATTGTGAATTATAATTATTTTCTAAAATTATAAATTCGAAAAGCGAAATATATTTAAATAATTATTAAGTAATTAATAATTATCATTATATATTGAAATAAAATAAAAGCGTTATATTAAAGAATATTTGTATTTATTAATGTTGGTGTGGTGCTCAGTGATGCCAGCGGTCAAATTTTAAATTTTCCCGCATGACACAATTCTATTATGTACGGAATGTTATAGCCCCAATGGAAATCAGATAATATTTCCCCGAATACCTCATCAAATAGAAATAAAGACATGTTCACATAGATACAGAAAACGTTATTAAAATTTTTAACTATATTCCTTAAACAATTCGGCAACCCCATCATCAATAAAGTCTTTTGGAAATTACGCTGAGGTGCTATTATGTTACATATAAAAAGGATAGGTGAACAGTAGTTGTTATAGTAGAGTTATGGGAGGAAGGCCACTTCCTTGGAAATCGTTTCCTGTACTATTTGGTTTTCTGTGATTTCTTCTGCATCAGTATTTTCTTTTCTTCTAGCTGCAATAAAAGCTAATTTCTTTCGATATTCTTCAATCATCGTTACGGTAGCCATGTCGTCATTTCCCACACTAATTTTCTTGTCGATAAATTCATCTGCTTGAAACAGTTGTCTAAGTTTTTCGCTGCGTTCTTCTTCAAACTAACAGAATGCAATAATAATCATTATTCTTGTACCATTATTTCGTATAAAGTTATCACTTGATCTTCGAATTTTTGCTTGCATTCAATGGTAGCAGCTTTTTTTGGGTAGCTTCATGCTGTTCTTTTTTATGTGCTCTTTAAATGCCGCATCCGCCTTAAATCCTTTTGTTAAAAATTCCTCGCCAATGGGAAACATACAACTGGTCTGTTTGGTGGGCTTCAAAACTATTTAACTTAAATAGTTTCAAGTGATATTATTAGGAGGATTTCAAGTTTATAAATTAGAGTTAGGCATACATTTTTAATTTATATGCATATGTTATGCCAAATTCGTGTAATTGGCTACCATTTTGCCGAATTTGTGAATTAAGCAAAATTTTTGCCGATTTCACGAATTCGGCATAACATATATATATCATTGAGTCTTATGAACACTAATTTGATACGTTTGAAAAATAATTTCGTTAAAGCTTTTTAAAGAAATCGATTTTTGAACATGTTTCAAAGTTTCATACTCCATTATCAGCAGTTATAATTTAATATTAGTTACATATAATACTCAACGAATATATCAATTAAATTGATATATTATTAGACCTTCATGCTGGGTATTTATTGGACGTACTACGTATAATTACTTCAGTATTGTGTAAGTGTTAAATTATAAAAGCATCTGTTAACTGTTATTCAATTTGATAAAACGAAAATTGACGAAAAATGCCATGTAGAAAAGTAGCTTTACTAATTAAATTAAACAATCCTAAAATTATTATTCAAGAGACTCAAACAATTTATTAAAATCAACAAACAAAGCCGTTTACGAGTTAATCAGAAAATGCTAAAAATATGTCTTTCGTTTTGATGGAATCAGAAAATCCATGTTTCCAATAACTCTGGTTGATTGATATAAAAACCCCCTGTGACACTAAAAACAAAAAAAGCACTAAAAACAGCCTGTGACGAAAACAAGAAAAAATACAAAAATCTAAAGATTGAAGATAAAGCTGTTCATAAAGGTTGGACTGTAATATTGGGTGTCATTGTCGTGTGTTGTTTAGGGTCTTGGCTCCATGAAAATGACTCCCTGCTCCGTAAACTCAACCTCTGTGATTTCACAAAAAAAACCCTATAAAAATGTGATTAATCTACAACGTCAAATATTGTGCCACGACGTGGAGAAAACACAACAACGGCGAAAATAACACATTGGTGTCAAATGCGGCGTCAACAAATCCAAATAACACAGTCGCGGCAGATGCACCAGCTGCTTGACAACTCTCTGTATAGGATTAATATGTTCTAAACAGCGACTCAGAGCATCCACTGAATATCCGAGGATATTTCAAATCGAAATTTCGTCTTTTTTTATTTTACGATAATGTATTTCAGTGATTTTACCGTCATCATTAGATCACTGATTTTGTTCTTTTTTATCACTTATATATCTGATGACGAGGGTAAAACGGTCGAAATATATTATCTTAAATATATTTTGAATTTCAGTTTTGTTAGTTTTTTTTAAGTTTTCATTGCTTTTTTTTAAATTTGTGAAAAATTATTTACATTAAACGGAAAGAAAAAACTAGAACATGTAGATGAGAAATATTCTATCATTTATACTCATAATATTTTCCTATGCAGTCCCAATAATGCCTGAGTTCTTATGGAATATCGATCATATGCAAGAAATTGAATTGAACTGCCCCAATGAAAAGTCAACAAATAAAGACTGGACAAGTTTGATTGGTAGGAAACACTTCGGTGCCGAAGTTGCCTTTCAAATGGATTCAAATGATTCCTTAACGTGCATTGAAAAATTAAAATCAGAAAGTTATTCAAATATGACTTCTGAAAGCGTTGCATTAGGACTCATGTTTGCGTCAAAGCCACTCGTTCAACTAATTGTTAATCCTATGGTGGGACCCATAACTAACAGGTAATTTAGTATTGTATTCATGCTATTATCCATTGATGGACAAGTTTTAGGAGCTTTGTTTTTTAAAAAAAATATATTTCTGTCTGTATATAATTTCAAATAACCTAATCCACTATATATTGTCCTCCTTTAATTTACGATGAGAATAAGACAAGTTTATAAAAGGGTGGTGTTGTATTTATTATATCCATAAAACTAGCATTCGATAAATTTAACTAGATATGCAAATATAATTAAATATACTAGATATAAAAGTTGATAATTATTTTACAGTTTTACTTTATATTTAGATAACTACACAATTAATTCAAAAGAAATAGCAGGAACATAAAGCAATATATCATGTAGTTGGTTCGATCAGTTTTGTTTCAGTAAAGTTATGCTGTTATTTGATGAAATTTGGTATAGGAGACAATATTAGTTTCGGTATTTTGTCGGATAATATTGAATATGGTGAATTCAAGGGCGGATCCTGGGGGACGTAAATGGGGTATTTATGCCCACCCTCTCTGGATCCGTCCTAGCCTCTAAACCCAGCTGAGTTATACGCAATGAATCAAGAGGCTCAAGCTCAGAAGAACCAATTTGATCATTTGTCTGACGGAGATTTTGATGATTTATAAACATTTTGACGTCAATATTTTTTGTTCTGTATTTCTTTGCATTCAAATTACCCCTACCCTGGAATCTCAAATTTAAACATAAAACATTGTAGTGGGAGTGAGGGCTTTGACAATGAAAACTCAAATTTTATCGGTTCCAAACGTTTTATTGTTTAATTATTAACTTTCTCAAGAGTTCAGTAATCTAATGAGCTATAAGTCCATATTCTACGGAACTTATTTTGTTTAGAGACATTATAAGAAAATACACAAATATTTCATACCAAATATTAGTGGTTATTGGAACCTCGTCGGAATTATTAGTAGCAGACATTAAAACTTTTATTATACCACAAAAAATGTTTAAATCTAATATTTAAACAAATTTATTATTTTTTTTGAGAAACTATTTGTTTTATAAATCTTAAACCGATATAAATAAAAATACTTATAAATATTCGTATTTGATTTTTTCATTACTTCTATAAATCAAATAAGATATTACCTGCAGTTAAGTATTTATATTTTTTAGAATAGGCATTTTTCTTAATTTTTTGATAATCATAATAATTATCTATAATTTATCCATCAAGTCAAACTATTTACAAATTATTTTGTTTTGCAAATTCATGCAGTTTAAATTTTTAAAACTGTCAAAGAATATTAATTCAATTTTTATTAAGATATCTTTATATTTGTATAAATTGTTTTAAGGTGTGTGAGTGTAGATGTGTCGATGTATTGCAAAAGGTATTTTGCTATCCTTTATTAAAAATCAATGTTTTACTCCGCGGGAACTAACAAACTACAGGCATCATGCAAAGAAAAAGTCAGTTTTTAAGAGCAACCTGGATGTCGATCTCCGACGACTATTGAAAAAAAATATGTGGAACAGTCCAGAACTCCTCTAATGAATACTTTTATGCAGATAAGGCTCTAGGAGCACTTGGACTTGTGTCAGTGAGAGAGAATATGCAACACAATCGATAGTGCATTTTGAAATCTCCCTAGTTCGGATTCGAAATCTCAGGAATTAAAACTAATTAATTTAGCAAAAACTCTAGATAAGTACAACAAAACAGATTTAGACTGGACACTCTGATTGCCTAGAAGTTAAATCAAGGCGACAAAAAGAAAAGATGCAAATCGTGGTGACAAAGATTCGTAACTCAATTAAATACTTCGATTCTATTGGGTTGCGAGCAAGATTCACCACGAACGAAGATGGAATCTGTTTAAAGATCAAAACCAATACGGAATCGGTATTGATTTCTAAAACTCTCGTACATTCAATCTCCTCCCAGTTCTGTCGTTTGTACGCAAAACTAAAATTCATAATTTGGAGCTTTTAAGAACACCAATATGGGTTTTCAAACTTTTATTTTCATTACAATCAGAATTGTCTTTTGGACAACTCTCAGCAAAATTCTCGTCATTCGACATCGTTCTAAATTGATAATTTTTTTATTAATGTTTGTTAATAAACAATTATTCGAACAAATTTTTCATTATTTTCTGATTTTATTTTTAAAGTTCAAATTTTGCAGTTTTAGTATCAATTTTTATTTACATATTAATTTTATTTAAAAATTATTTTATGTAAAGAAAAAACATTTAATTAATTCAAAACTTAATTAAAAGTATTTATTTTATTTAAATTTTAATATGAAGATTTAAAAAGATTTAATATTTTTAATGTTTTTACATATATTATGCTGTACTTTAAAATATAAATTATACTCGAATAATTATTTATCGTGAACATCTAAAATATCAATTTTCCATCTGGATGGGAGAAACACATTTCCAAATACTAAACTCAACATACAAAATTCAACAAACCAATTTCAACATACCAAATTTAAAATATTCCTCACAGGAGCAAACAAACGGTGGCTGGAATCTCTGCTGTTGCAATTACAGACAACAAAGATACTGTTGGTGTCATGTATAGTGAAAACATTACAAACGAAGAATAGCAATTCTTTCACTGTGCCAGAACAAACAATCTATCAACTGATTGCAAACCGAGAAAACCACGCAATGAAACACTCTTCTGAGCGTGCGGCAAAGGTACAGAGACACAGATACATGTCTTGTGTCTCTGTAAAAGAAATAGTCCGATGATTATTGACAGACATGATGCAGTGATGGAGATGGACGAGGAAACAATATCATCAGAAAAATCAATCTTACAAATAATTAAAGACCGTGACTCGAAAAGCAGAGTTGACTTACAAATATTCAATAAAGATATAAAAAAACACTGGCAGATTGATGTCAAAACACTGTACAATACGCATAAAATTCTTAAGAAAGCAAGAAAAGACAATCAGGCGAAATATAAAAAGCTAAAAGAGGAGGCCAAAAAAGCACCACAAAGAATAGAAAGTTCGACTGGGCACCATTATGGTAGGTTGTTTGGGTTCCTAGCCGAGTGAAAAAGAAACAATTTTCAAAACATTAAAGCTTTCAGAGACGACAACAAAAAATCTGAGACGCATGTGTATTGTCTCCAATTTTAAGTGTTATACTCTGACATGGAACAAAAACGTTAAATCCTACAACGGTTGCGGCAGATGTGCCAGTAGTAGGATAGAGAGAAAATGCGAGTAATGTACTCCAATGAAATACTCTAGCTCGGAGAGTTAGCCTATTATCCGAGGATGACGATAAGTATTTCGAACAGGAATGTGTTTTTTACACGTACTTTGATAATAAAGTACTTTATTCGGACTCCTATAATTTTAGTAATTTTATTTATAAAAAAATACCCCCCCAGGTTTGTCCCCTGGATCCGCCCTAGGGTAAATGGGTTAAAATGAAATTATGATATTATAATCGATCAGATAATTTGGATATTACAACTTGATTTCAAAATTTGATTTCAAAAGAAATGGATTTGAATAATTATTTTTATATAGATAAGAATAATCGAAGGTTAAGAGGGAACATTTAATTTCTACTCTGTAGTTTTACAATTTAAAGTTTAAATGATGACACTTTTGGGAAACATTTCCGCCAGAATTTGCTTTCCCAAGATGCTGTGACTCTCTTTATATATTTTTTTATCTCTTTTTATTTTTTTATATTTTTTATCTCTTTATATTTTTTTTCTCATTTACCTTAAGCTTTTCTATCAAATCGCCCAGAATTTATTATGAAACATGTGATGTACAAAGGATCATGTTGATTGTTTATTTTGGTATACAAAATTCTCAAAAGATTTATAATATTATTATTATTGTCTTTAGTTTTTACTAGTATACCAATCAATTATTTATTTATAATTATTAAGAATCGGATATACCGTGCCCATGTTTACTGGTTTCGTAGTTCTTTTTCTTTCAACTATTGGTGAGTTTATCTGATATTTTCTCTATTAATTTTTTTGATTTTATTAAAACCTTAACAAATATTTTAAAAATATTTGCAACTAATAAGAAAATTTAGTGTGATGGTTAATTATAAATATTAGATGTTCTTGGAACATCGTCGGAATTATTACTATGAGATGTTTAAATGTTTAAATCTAATACTTAAACAAACTTATTATTTTTTTGAGAAACAATTTGTTTTATAAATCTTAAACCGATATAAATAAAAATACTTATAAATATTCATATTTGATTTTTTTCATTACTTTTATAAATCAATTTTAAATTACGATAACATTTTAAAATATTTAATCGTTTCGTTTAATTTTATTAATTTTTTTAAAGTCGTTCCACATATTAAAATTATACATTTTACTTTTTATATTATATTAAAAACTCTCAAAAAATTTTATTATTAGCAATTTAATTGATCTTCTTAATTTTAGTAATTTTATTTTTTCAAACGTTACATATTTCATTATATAAAAATTTTAATTTGTATATATTTAATATAAACTTCTTTCAAAGATTTTCATAGCATTTTTAATTCCTAACAATAAATATTAACAGTTGCCAGAAAATTGTGTAAAGACTATTGCATACATGAATTTATATTTATATTTATTTATATTTTTAATTATTATGAAATTATTGATGGTCTTATATGAAATGATAGACTATTATTAATATTTATACATACAGTATTGATCATGGTATTAGAAAGTTTGCCAATTTAGTATGATTAAATTTTTATGTTAAATAAGACATTATAAAGGAATTTTATGTTTCATATTAATTATTGGTCATTGTATTAATAAGCGTACTAAAAGTTTACTATGGAATTTAAATTTTACTGAAAGAACACTTACAAAACATTAATTTTTAACTTATCAACTAAATTTATAAAAAAAAACTAGTATAACGTATGTAATTAAAATTTACAACTACAAACAATAAATAAATAATCATGCACCAAATCTCCGAGTTTAGAAAAAAAATAATTATAGCAATAGTTACTTTTCACGTTACTGAATAAAACTTGAACGTCAACCAAATGGATAATGATAATGGTATAATAAAAGTTTGGACAATATAGTATACTATTATCGTATTTTTCGAAAGACCGAATCCACTGGTAATGATGACAGTATGAATATCGTCAATGTAAATAAATCTAGGACAGTAGGATAAACTGTAATATAGTCAGTATACATATCTGGGGAATAACAATAAATAATAGGTAATCTAATAGGTATTTTTAACGACAGAGAAATTCGTCAATTTGGGGACTAAATAGTGGAAAGATAGTTAATTTATCTTATCGACCTTTGGAGACAAAATAATTATTTTGTGATTGATTTTTATTGAAATTTTTGAATTTGAATTTGAATTTTGAATTATAATTATAATTATAATACTTTGCGTTGTGGAAAGAGAGGGGGAAATATAAACCGTTGCCTTTCTTTGTTTTTTGTTCTTCTTTTATTATGACTTTCTTTAATTTATTCAACTTGACTTGCTCTTCTTCTCTTTTATCGTAAAAACAATAATAAAACTGTACATGACAAAAAATAATGATAACCAGAAATACACAATGCATATTAAATTACAGATATCTGATATAAAAACGACACACTAAAAAGCTTCCAGACAAACAAAACCCCGAAACTAAACATTATTGTTGTACTCCAGGTTTAAGAAGTATTACAGTCATCATTTAAATTATTCCATTATAAATATTTAAAAAAGGATGGCAAATTATTTTTAAAAGTCAAAAAACGTTCGTCAAATTATATTGTAATAAATTTCGACTTATCAACCGTCATCATCAGACTAAATTAACAATTATATATTCCCGTTTATATATCAAAGCAATGTTTATACAATCATTATGTAATTTATAAATCATGAAAATACTTTCAATAAAGTTGAAGAGGATGGTGTTCGCACATTGATTTTAGGATCAAAGGATTTGATCAGTAATGTCTCACAATCGACCTCTCCCAGTAATTATCAAATTGTGAACACAAATTCTTAAAATTCAAACAGTTTTTCCTATGTTGAGCAATATTACTATCACCTTCCCTGCGATTATGTTCCTGAATCCGTTTAAAGAGATGACGACAAGTCTTTCCAATGTATATGGCGTTAAACCCATTACATTCATATTAATAAACTAAATCAGAACTTAAAGCAACTGGAGCGATAGATTTACTACTGAACAAACTTCCTATTTTACATGATCTAGATACAATTTTTAAATTTAATAAATTATTTTCATCATGTTTCATAATAGAATTTTGAATTTTCTGAAACCGTCAGAGTAGGGAACAGTCAAAATAAAACCAATATTATCATACTTATTATCTATCTATTTTTTTATTTTTGTCGCTATTTATTGTATTTAATATTTCATTTTCATTTTCCGATTTAATTAATTTAGCGACAGTTTCACGAGTTATTTTTTCAACTATCGACTTAGAATATCCATTTTTATCGAGCAAATCCATTAACTTATGAATACGTTCATTGCATTTAGAGTACGTAGACGAACTGCTTGAATTGTAAAGTTGGTGTAAGTAATTTTAAGATTTTGTGTTCACAATTTGATAATTACTGGGAGAGGGTGATGTGTGTAGCAATGTTGATCAAATAATTTGATCCTAAAATCAATGTGCGAACACCATCCTCTTCAACTTTATTGAAAGTATTTTCATGATTTATAAATATATTTTGACGAACGTTATTTTATTATGCTTAACTATTTATTAGGATGATTGGATTGCTCATTAATTATTTGTAATCTTTTTCTTTATTTAAACATTATAAATTGTTTTTAGCAAATGACATCACATGAGAATAGAAAATAGAATAGAAAGGAGTTCAGGTAGTAGAGAAATTCTACTATTTAAGGCCCTTCATTTCAAAAATTGAGAACACAAAGTCTTTCTTACCGATAAAAATATCTTTTAGACGTAGATCCTTGCCGACAGAAGAACATGCAATTCGACCGAACATACCTACAACTAATATAAAATCAAGAATAATGAAAGGTTTAAGAATAAGGACTTGGTTGAGTCAAACCCAAAGTGCATTGACGTGGTTTTGAGAAGTAATGGAGCACATACGAAATGTTAATTTGCTTCAGATATGTTTTCACTACTTAAAGTACGGGTTTCATGGAAAAATAAAATACTTTTTCCCACGCCCATATACTATACCTATCATTTTCATCATGTAAAGATTTTTACACAATGTACGCGGCAGTCACAGAAACGATATTGCCACATCACTATATTAGCTTACATCAACGGAGTCGGTGGAAATCGAAGAAAATCTGGAGATCGAAATTGGAAGAAATAAATATGATAGACTTATCATATGTGTAGTTTCTTAATATTTTTAATATTTGTTTTGAACAATCATTAATTTTAAATAAAATTTGGATTTAAATTAATCCAATAACGTTAAATTACTTTGACTTGAAAATGTTGTTTCAGAATTTAGATATATAAATGTAATATTTGTCTTAGCTCAGCCAGTGTGACAGATCCATTAACATGAACTGTTTAGGGCATCTGCCAGTTGAGATTAAAAATACTTTTATAAAAAAAAGTTTTTAAAAACCACGTTTTTCTTGCGGACTTAAAAGAAGAAAATAATTTTTGGGTAGAGATATGTTGATTATGTTGATATAAGGTATAGAAAATCCGGGAAGAAAAAACTTTGAATACTCTATCACGAAAAACGTGGGGCGCATTTTGTATATATTATTTATTTTATTAATTCTTACAGTTGTCTTGTAGTATTTGCATGCTCGTTTATAAAGAATTATGGAAGATTTCTCGAGAAATCCCAAGACTCTAAGAATTCTTAGACACAACTATAAATAAAATCAATCAATTTAATAACAGAACTTTTCGTAGTAACATCAATCGAAAATTTTTAAGTAGATGCATAGAATTCTATAAAATTTCTCTAGTGACAAGATAATAATTATAAGAGATAACTTTTGGAATTCATTAATGAAGTTTCATATATTTTTTGGGTTTTTTGTAAAAGGAAAAATATTTGGGGAACTCATACAGGATTTCATATCGAAAGTTCTGATTTACCAAAGATTTTCTATCGCAAGCTTCTTACACACTCCTTTGAATATCGCTTGAAAGATATTGCTACTACTAATGAAGTTTTTAAATTCATTTGACCATTTCTTTAAATTTTTTATTCCATATTTAATTTGTTACTAATTGAGAGGTTAAATAGTTTTCAATGCTTATGCTTATTAAAATTATTAAGTATAATAT
>MQRK01249544.1:6784-17114 GCA_001938485.1 Girardia tigrina
GAGTAGCTTCTGCCATGTCTACCAGCAAAAATAAAATTATGTAATTATAACACACAAAAAGATATGGTGTCTATATTACGTGTTCTCAAATAGCTGCCGCACCCTGTATCATGAAATCATTCAAAATTCGTCGGTGAATTCTGTAATTTTTAGGAACTTCTTGAGAAATATGCTTCAAAAGCTCCAGGAAGAAGCGTTGAAATCGAATTGGTTGGTTATGGTTAATGCTAGGATTCATCATACGCAGGAGGTGTCAGAGGTTTTAGAGGAACTGACCATACCCTGATATTTCTACCTCCCTATTCTCAAATGATGAATCAAATAGAAGAGGTCTTTTTGAAAGTCATGTTTTCGGTCCGAAACTTTTTGACACATTCATCGAATCCTTTTCTTTGGTGGATGCAATTTGGGAATCTATTGCTACTGTTACACCTACTGACTGTAGAAACTTTTACTCAAATATGTGCATGAAGTTGCTGGCTGCTGTTACTAAAGAACCTTTGCGATTTTAGATGTTTTATGATTTTTACGTATATTTATATGTATTACATGTACAATTAATGTACAAATTATGCAGATTTTTATATATTAAATTGTCAGCTTTGTATGCCTTTGTACTTGTTGAATTTTGTTTTGAAACTATTCATTACTAGATTTTCTATTCAGTGATGATGTTTTCTCCGGATATTTTTATATGATTATCAACATATTATAATGTGTTTATTTATAATGTGTTTTATTTTATTTTATAAGATATTTGGTTTAACTTCATTATTATAAAAGGCTTATGATCTTGGTTTAACTTGAAATGAAAAAAGTTTAGTTTGAAGTGAAAAACCTGTCTTTAGAATTTTATTTTTGAACTTTAATTATGAAATTTTGTCCAGCATTCGATTTGAAACTATCTGAATTTAATTATTGAAATTTTTTTGAACGTGAAAATTTTTGAGAGTTGTCGAACTTTTGATTTATTTCAGAAAATTTATCAAACTATTATTTTATTTTAAATTATTTTTACGAATGTTACAAAATCAGAAATATAAAAAGATTACCGTTCGATGAATATTTAATCTGCACACGAAAAATATTCATATAAAAAATCTGCACCACTACCACCGCCCGGTCTTTGGAGAAACCTAAAGATCTGGTTGAACACTATTCTTTTTTTTGTCAGGTTCGTTACAAGTCTTCTTTTGATATTCCTAAAGTTCTTCATACTCTTGAGAAATCTTCAAAAATCGCTATCGGTCACTATATGTTCATTATTTTTCCTTCTCAGGATTTATCGAACAATTTACATTTTATGTACTGCGTCACTACTCAAGCAATGTGGGATGAAGTATTGTTTTGCTGAAATACTCTTTCTGTTCTTCAATGATTTCTAGGGTTGTCCAGCTAAAAGCAATGTTTCCTCTTAGTAGGGATTTTAATTTATTGAACAAATTTGTGTTTATGAAGATCTGAGACTTTGTATCACTTTTATTTGTACTGCATGTAAGACAATTTAAATATATAAAAACGAATAAAAGAATATTAAAACCATGTATGAAGCGTAAGTATGATTTGGTCATTATTTGGTTACAAATCATTTTTGTTTCCTATCAGACATTAAATGATATATGTATTTCTTCTTCTTGTTATTAAATAATATCAAAAATAATTTATTAATTATTAAACTTAATTTACAAAAATTTATTACAAAACAAAGGTTTTTTAGGGCCTGCGCAGCAGGACTTGTGTCTGATTTGGATTGGCTCGTTTTTCCTTAGAATTATCGGCGCCACTTCGGTGATCTCTGGGGGTTCCGCGCATTCAAGTCCTCAATTGTTGACACCGTAGTTCAGGGACGCTAAAGCTCGGAAAGGCCGATGTGGAGGTTGGCTGAGCAGCTGATGACTCGGATATCGAAGAGTTGAGGCTGGAACCAATTACATTCTTCTTCCAAAGCACAGAAACTGAGGTCCCGGTGACATAATTCTTAATGAAATAATCCGCGTTTCTCACAAAGACTCCTGTAAGAACTAACTTTCTTAGTTGGTTCTTTACCAGTTGCTTAACGCAATCCGACCCTTATGGGTTGGCGGCCTGTCCAAATAAGAATTCCGGGATGGGTTGTGGTCCTGTCTTTGTGATTGTAGATACAGGAGTAGTAGTCAAGAGGTGCTGTAAACTCGCATATGATGGCTTCCCTGATGCGGCACACCGAGGCTCAATGGACGCTTTAGTCCGTGCTCCTTGCTTGGCGTATATTCTATGTTTTGGTCAAGAACCAAGTTGTGCATAACGGAATAATCCACATAAGTAAGGTCAAGCAAATTTAATTTGCAAGCCAGAATATGGAAGTCCCGGCGACACAATACTCAATGACGTAAACCATAAAAGTAAGGACCGTCTAACGGCAGTACCGTGTAATTTATTGACTCTTAAATTATACTTTACTTTTGTGATTATTAACAACATCACAATTTGAATGTAAACATTTATTGACAACACAAACAGATTCTTCACAACAATTTTCAGAGAGCATCTTTCTTTAATTGATATAGTTTTTGTTTATGTATTCAAATCTAAAAAAAACAATGAATTGGAAATTTTTTAATATTAACTTTTAATTTCTCATAAATTTATTGGATAAAAATACATTACGTAATTTATTACATGAACATTAATTTCTAAAATATATTAAATTTAATAAATTAAAATTGTTTACTAAAAATATTATTAACATTCATAATTATAAAACTTTAATTAATTAGAACTTAAAATTAATATCATTAGATTCAAATAATCAATCAATAACATATCAATCCCATTTGAGTAGGAGAGTCACAAATCTAAAACAAATTCGAAACACAAAGAGAAACAATAAAAGTACAAAATAAATACGTACAATAAAGATTAACTATTTATCCAGGACACGGCAGCTGTTTGAGAACACTCACTACATATATGTACCTTAATTTCCGACCAGTGAACTGTCATGCGAGTTAATGACACAAAACATTAATCTCATTATTTTAAATTTTGTAACTTACATATTCCATTACCGACATTTCCTTTCAGCAATAAGTATTGTTTCTAATTCCTTTATTAAAAAGGTGACAGCAAATTTTACGTATTAAAGGCAACTCGAAATTGGTATCTTGACTTTCACGGCATCATTCAAAACCAGTTGAGAATGTAGAATAAAGTAACTGGAGCGTCAGAATGGCAGGTCTTGACACCGACAAATGTCTTGGTACATTAAATATTAACGAATTGCAATGAAAAAGAAACAAAAATTTTATTAAATTTAGCAATTATGTTTTTATTTTTTTAAAAAAATCGATATTTGAAAAATGTATTTTTAATCACATACGTAAATAATGTCACATGCGTTTGAAAATGTTGGGATGCACTCTGTTATTCTGGACTTCTTAGCTTAAACATTTTGAATAGGAAGTAAATAAACTAAAATGGTCAGTAAACTAAAATTTAAATTTCCTGAATATTAATAGGTTAGTAAATAAATACCAACTGAGCTGAACGTCGCCGGTTGTCGTATAGGATCCATTTTTCATCGCACGTTACAATTCGATATAGAAACGGGTCGCTTTGATTACGCAAAAGCAGAGAAGAATATATGTTAAAATGACGATTATTTTCGATTTTCGTTAAATTCGTGCGGAACCCACTTCTCCAGTTTTTTTCACTTTCCCGATTTTCTTCAGATGGCGAACAACTGTTGATTGGTAAACATTGATTTCATGAGCGACTTCCGGTAAATTTTTATGCGAGTCGCCTTTAATTAACTTCTTCAAATGGTCGTCGTCAACTTGTGATGGTCGACTGCCGTGTTCTTCATCCTCAAGGCTCTCGTTGCCACTACGAAACAGAAAACCAACGTTGTACTGTTCGTAAATTAGTAATATGTTGTCCAAATATTCCGAGTTAATATTCTGTCGCTTTTCAACCTAGTTTGAAATCGAAGAATAAAATCGTTCTCATTTCCTTCCTTTCTAACATATCTAAAATAAGATAAATACACCTTAAATTAACAACAATAATGTCATACTTGGTATCAAAATATAAAGTTTAAGCTTTAAAGTAAATTTAAATATGAATCTATTTAATTATAATTTTCTAAATATTTCAAACAATGAATATTAAATACATTAAAAACGACATTTCTTTTGCATCAACCTAATATTATATTATTTTTTACTTCTCGATTAGGATCTTTTTACTGATCAATTGGTAATTTATTTACTAACCTATTAATATTAAGCCTTTTAAATATATAAAAAACTAAAGATAAAAATGTTACATTTAAAAGAATGAATTAATATTATATTTTAAAACTAAAAAATAAAAGTTATGATAAAATAATTAAAGACTCTAAATGTGATATAAAGTTTACAAATCAAATTATAATATTAATAATATTTAAAAAGAAACACTTTACATAAAATTTAAAATAATAAAATTTTTAAATTAAATATACTTGAGAATGAATTTAAAGATAAGATTTTAAGAATATTTCAACCGAGTTTAACAAATTTTTACAAGTTAAATACAATATTTAAAATACCAATAAATCCTATATTAATATTAATTTATTATGATATAAATAAATATTCAAAATGTTAATAAAATATTACAGTTTTAAAAAAAGCATAAAATACAATATTTCAAAAATAATAAAGTTTGAATTTAATTAAACTATATATTTATATTTACAATTATTTCGATATTATTAGTTTGTGCAAGAACTAATAGTTTATAATTATTTGAAAGATGATTTTGATATGGAAGATTTGAGAAAAACGGTAAAGGAAATTGTGCAAAGTTGTATGAATTGTCAGAAAAGAAAGACCTTAACAACAAAAACAAAAGAGAAACATATTAAACCATCTGCTGATGAATCATTCCAAATATATATATATATATATATATATATATATATATGGATTTCTGCGGACCTTTTAAAAGAAATATTAATGGATATCAATACATACTAGCGATAATCGATCAATTTAGCAGATACATCAAGACGAGAAAACCGTGCGAAAGGTCTTACTAGACAAATGGATTTGGAAATACGGACCACCGAAAGAAATCCATGTCGATAGATGAAAAACATTCGAATCAGCCCTTTTTAAAGAAACAGCAAATAGATTTAAAGCTGAGATAGTATATTCCAGTCCTTATCACCACAATACCAATGGCATTGTTTAGAGACAATTCAGAACAATTAGGGATGCCATGAATATACGGATGAAAGACGAGGTCCACAAAGATTGGACAGATAGAGATTATGCTAAATAGCACAATTCAGGCAACCACAGGGATATCTTCAGCAGAAATAATTTTTGGTAGGAAACTAAGACATTGGTGGAAAAACACCGGGGGAAAAAGACATGTCGAGAAGGAAATGAATAAAAGCACGACACAGACGAAACGAGTATTCCGAATTGGAGATAAAGTGCTTATAAAAAAATAAAACGTAACAAAGGATGAGGATCGATATATGGGCCCAGCCACAATAAAGAACCGACGACACGAAAGAAGTTATGAGATACAATTAGATGTAGGTAGAATATTGATCAGAAATGTGGAATGGCTAAAGCCATTTAAATCGAGGGGGATGTGAGGAATATTTTAAATTTGGTATGTTTAAATTGGTTTGTTGAATTTTGTATGTTGAGTTTAGTATTTGGAAATGAGTTTCTCCCACCCAGATGGAAAATTGATATTTTGGATGTTCACGATAAATAGTCGAGTATAATTTGCATTTTAAAGTACATCATAAGATATTTTAAAAACTTTCAAAATATTAAATCGTTTCAAATTTTCATTAAAAATTTAAACAAAGTAAAAAGCTTTTAACTAAATTTTAAATTAAATAAATGTTCTTTCTTTAATTAAAATCATTTTTTAAATAAAATTAATAAGTAGATAAAATTGTTACTAAAATTACAAAATTTGAACTTTAAAAATAAAATCAACAAATAATGAAAATTTGTTCGAATAATTGTTTATTAAAAAACATTAATTAAAACTTAACAATTTAGAACGATGTCGAATTACGAAAGATTTGCTGAGAGTTGTCCAAAAGACAATTCTGATTGTAATGAAAATAAAAGTTCGAAAACCCATACTGGTGTTCTTAATAACTCCGGGATATTTATTTTAAAAAGTCTTGTCTAATGAATCAAAAATTTAATTACATATTATCTAAATATTTATTTAAAAAAAATATTTGTGTAATAAATTAAAAATTTAATTATAATTTTTAGTAATCCGAAATATTTATTTTTTTTAAAAAAACTTATGTAAATAAATTATTTGAACTTATGTAATTATAAATTTAATATTACAAATTAATTATTCAAAAATTTAAAGTTTACCAAAAAACCCTAACAGTTTTTATTAAATAAACTTTATAAAAATGTCTTTATTTGAGTTTTAATCGGAAAGAACTACGAACTATCATATAAGATTTACAATTTCAAATATCCACGAAAGAATAAGTTTGTCTGTATTTATTAAGTTAAAATATGTAAAACTTACACTATTGAATACGGTAGAGGTGAAGGCAGTTAGGATCCAGATCTAAATGGATATGACTAAAAATTTCAAGTGACTCTATTAACAAAATTATACTTGTAAAATGAAGTTATCAATTATCTGAAGAATGGCAGATTTGTAATTATCTACATATAAATTTATGCACTCTTCAAAATTCTAAATTCTTAAATCGATCATCCATTTAAAATGAAATTCATAAATTATAAATGACTTTAAGAGGGGCGAGACGCGCGGCGAAGGAGCAAGAATGTCATCACTATCTTTTAATCGTGGTTCTGTGGAAAGAAGATACGACAGATTATAATTTCTTTTTATTTTGTTTGTCAGTGAGATTATTTTCAGATAAAAAGGATAAAGAAGGATCACCTTTTCGTATTATTAAAGATAATTATCCGTGTTCCATCACATTATCCTCAATGTCGAAGTTATAATTATGAAACAATTTTTCCGAAAAAATCACAACTCTTCATGAGAAACTTTGAAGTAAATTTAACAAAACGAAGTTCTTTTTAGCATCTTTCAATCAATTCGTAATCAACATATTAATCAAATTTTTATATCTTATCGATATAAATATATATATATATATATATATATATACCTACTAACTCATCACGCTGATTGACCTGTGTCCTATATTCATCCAAGAACTCTGGAATAACAGAAGTCAAACACCTGTAACATGTGACGCAAAGATCCGCTGTAGAATCAGTAAATGTTCTGCTTGGACATTTAAGTAGATCATGTTTTCGATTCGTTAAAAGTAGAATGAGCAGTTGTTCCCTAAACTTTATTTAAATCATAAAAAGCCGTGATATTCCTCTTCATACTTTTGAATTTGTTTTTCTTGAGGTTTGGAAATCAGGAACAAGCAATTATTTATTTTTCAAAGATTATATTATATCCAATTAAATTTAAATACATAATAGTATTTGAAAGTAATTAAATAAAATTTAACTAATACTTTTGGTAGAGACAACATACATTACATCATTCAAAACATATTATTACCAACAATCTCTCACACTGTAAAATCTTTCATTACTTTTTTGAGTGTCTGAAGATTTCCGATGAGAAATAGACTTTGTCAATTACAATCTACATAATTCCATTTCAGTTTCATGTTTCACTTATTTCTTTTTTAGTATTAAGTGCAAGTGTCCTTCATCTATATGTACGATAAATACAACCTGGTTGCAGCGTGACCATTGTAGCACAGTTGCTTTGCTCCGCAAAAGAAAAATTATTTTCCGCGTAGTTTCCTTAGTTCAATCCCATTTTTCTAGGCGACTGCTGTCGGTAACTACCATATAGAACAAGGCTTTACGGCAATGAGCAAGTGAGCCAGAGAATTGCGAGATTCCGTTTTGGCATTTTTAATCTCTTCAAAAATCAAAAAAAATTTATTCAAATTCAAAATTCCACGTTTCATTGTCTTTCCCGAAACAATAAGTTTTTCATTAACCTGTTAACTGGGTATGGCGAAATATTTCGTAATACATAATAGTCTACTTCAATCGATATGATGACATTTTTGTCATGGAAATTAATCATAATATATTGAACGCATTTCGTTCTATGTTGTTCTTATCTATTAAATCTTATCATATTGTTGATGTAAACAAAATGTCCCTATTCCGAAACAAGTTGAGCAATAATTAATTCCCTGGATAACAGGTTGAAATTAACTAAAAGCTTTTTTTAAATACTTTTATACAAATAATAATAAATTTTTTCTTTAAATTCATTTAATCTTTTGATTCTTCTCTTTTAATTATTAATCTTGTCTTTCTATTTCTTTTTAATACACATAACATGAAACAAAATTATAATACAAATTAATAATCCACACAGAGTAAAAAGATATAAAAATCAGAACAATTACAAATAAAACATCACTGAATAATTAGAATTATTAAGTTCATTCGAACCCTCTCCGAATAAAAATTCAAAAATGTCTCAAAATGTTGGCATTTTTGCTGTAGGACCTATTCGAAGCGGTAACCCGATCCACGGTCTCCAGATACGGATTCAGACAAACAGGAAAAAAGAAATAAAGGGTCAATTAACATTGAAAAGAATTCTGATTCTCCAACACCAACTAGATCTATGATCCAGACCACTTGTTTAGATAATATTAATTTTAATTCAACCAGAATTACTATGCTTAATGAAAAGATAATCAATCTTTACCTCGTTTTCCTATTTTTAAAAAGAAAAGATGTAACCCGTAATCTCTTTTTGTAATATATCATTTTTCGCTATACTTGTTCTGTTAAGATATCATTAAATTATATTTTTTTTGTTCTCTATAATTATTTATATTAAAAATATTAATTTTTTTCAATTGCGTGCTTATTTTAATTAATTAATATTAATTACTTCAGCGGGCTTATCAACAAATAACACTACGTAGGAGAAGCAAGAAGCGTTTTCTTTACGAATAATATCGAAATAATTCACTTTTAAATTGAAAAATATAATATTTGTCTGAAATAAATTATATTTTCTTAGTTAAACGATAATTATAATTAAGTAAAAATTATAAATTATATGACAATTTAAACCATTACAATTAATTAAGACATTAAATTAATTTATATATTTTCCTTTTTTTAAACTGCATATTTAGCGTATTTAAAGAGGACAGGGGGGCGAATCAGAGGGGGTCGGAAAATTAATTAATTTTAAAGTGTTATTTGAGATTAATTTTTTAAAACAAATTTACGCAAGTGGGTCAATTTGTTAAATCACTATCGGATTACATAAATAAATAATGTAAAATAATCCTATGTAATCACATCGATTGCGTGCCTCAAACGGTTTTCCGATTTCCCTTTTATATTATATTAAAATAATTATATTACATATTGAAAATTAAATATTTTAATCAAATATCTATAAATATTATTTTTACCCTGGGGAACATTAGATTGATATTGTTCGAATAAATATTTCTCAGAGAACGTTTTGATAAAAATATTATTACAAATTCCATTTAGATTACATAAGTGACACTGAATATTTCAATGCCGATGGCGAGTCGATACTTCACACTTCAGAAATAACGGCACGGATTAATACCGGTCGATTTTCAGTACTCTATGGGATCATTCCGTGTATAAGGCCTATGACAACCGAAGATGCCGGCTTGCAAACCCAGAGCATCGATAATCTTTTACTAGAGCGGCCGTTGCTTTCTAGAGGGCCACACACAAAAGTAATAAAAAAGTAGAAAAAACATTATAAACTAAAAGTTGCAAGGCTTTTTTGTTTTGTTTATTATAAATTTTAGTATATCTTTCTATAAACTTTACATGTAAAAACACCATCGAAAAATTCGAAGCCTTTTAAAAGATATTACGTGGAGCGGAAATTTTGTCATTTGATGGAAAATTTTGCCAGTTTGGGAAAAATAATGTAAAAGAAATTAAATAAAATATTAAGTTAAATAAATAAGTAAATAGGTTGATATAAATTAAATAGTTATTAAATGAATTAAACAATTAAATAAAGTTGTCAAAATAATAAATTAAATAAGGTAATTAAATTAAAAAAAATATTACAGAATAGATAAGTTAAGAATAATTAAATATAAGTAAAAAAAATTAAAATAAATAATTATAATAGACGTGAGACATCTATGAGGGGTTAGTTTTAAGTTTCGCCAAAATAGTTTATTGTTTTTTTTAATTTGAAAATTTATAAATAATTATAAATTAATTTGAAAATTAATAAATACTTATTTAAAATATTTTTA
>MQRK01249544.1:19932-52017 GCA_001938485.1 Girardia tigrina
TTAAAAATGTCAAGAAAACAAAAATATTAAATATTTATTTTTAAGCAATTTTAAATATTGATTTTGAAAATAGTTTAAATAATTTTTGAAATAAATTTTCGAAATAAATTTTCAGGATTGTAAAAATTAAATCGAAAAGAATTTAATAGATTAATTTGGGTCGAGATAATTAAATTAAATTAACAGGAAAATTTGTTTTAGAAATGTGAATTGTTATATGAATAAAATTTTGGTGTTTAAAAAAAATGAATTCGGATATAGACGTTGCAACCACTTCTCACAGTAGTATTTATAACGAAAAAATATCATCAAGCAAGCATCCAAACGCTTTTGTTTCTGCTTTTAATTCGACTGATGTGAATTCTACTTATCCACCTTTTTTACTTTATTAATTTGAGCCAAGTGATTTAATGTTGTTTGCTTTGTAACAGTAAACGCTAGCTATAATTCATGATCACTTTTGAATGGTTACCTTCAGTTCGCCACTGTCTACCTGCGTTCCTGGGCGACCCGAGACTCAATATTAGGGTTAAAATTACCTTTCATTAGTTGCCTGAACCAATTTAAGAGTGTCTACTGCGTAGTAGCATTGCATCCAAATGCTATTATTGATGTTTTACATAGTTTTGGTTGCTGATGTTTTCGTTCGAACTGGTACTTCATAAAAATTCGAATTTATGCCTTAACAATTTTTTAAAATACTGATTATCTAAACAAGTTATCAATAATTTTAATTAATTTTCATGGATGTGTTCAATAGCCAAGATATGTAACTATCAAACAAAATAAACTGAGCAACAAAATGGTAATTCATTGTCACATTATAAGTATTTTAATTTATTGTAATCGTGTCCACAAATGTCATATTTGACAACATAATAGTTCGTAATTCGGGGGATATGATTATTTAGTCAATGACAAACTTTATTAAGAATAAACATGAACTAATTGAGAATGAAGAAAAGCGTATTTTTCTTCAGGCATTTTCCCAATGAGATTTGACATTTTGATAGATTTTTTCGATCTTGGTTGAAGTTTTAGGTACACTGTTGTTAATTAGTATAATACTTCCAAGGTCAGGAGTACAATAGTAATAATTAGTTTTATACTTATTTCTTTCGGAACTTTTAAATATATCTTCTTTTTATCAAAGGGCTTTGTAGTGTGACTTTTAGTACACCCTTTATATCTTTCCTTTTGTGTGATATCATGTCATAACTCTTGTCCTATCTTTCATTTATATTTGTGCTCATGTACTTCTATTTCGTATACTCGTTAAACGCGTTAACATATTTAATGGTATGTTCGTTAAATATGAACTATGTAATTTTTATTAATATTTTTCTTTTATTTTAAGAAAATAAAATAGTCAACCAGGATGATATGGTTCTCATGGCATAATAATTATCAATTCGGTAATTTTAAATTTGGATTTTGAATTAATAATCAATGTGTTCGGGATTCGAACATTTTAATTATAGGATTTTGCATTCATTTGACCAGAAACAACAATTGAATTGCCGTTTCCCACATTCAATTTACCTAAAACGTAAATTGATTTAATTATTTAAAAATTCAATTTTTCATTCTAATTATAACATTCAATTTTCAATTCTAATTGAAAATTCTAATCCTAATAAACGAGTCTATAAATGCATTTCAGACGAAGATAGGAAGCGTATTATAGACTCATTTGAAAGTCAAGACCAAGATTATGTGAAGGTCGCGGATTTACTGAATATCAAAAGGGAATCGACAAGGTCAATTATTCGGAATTATTTAAAAAATGATCAAATAACCAAATTAAAACGTGGTGGAGCACATAATACAAAAGTAGACGATGATATGAAATAAGTCCTTTTTCAAATAATTGAAGAAAATCCACTGTTGACGCTTAAAGAAATTAATAAAAAAATTGCGTATTCAGTTGTCAATGAAGCCATATGTTTCAGACGAAACCATTGCAAGGACACTGGATAAAATGTTAATCACCTTAAAATTATGTGAGGATATACCAGTACAGAGAAACAACGTCGAAAACATAGAAAAAAGGTATATGTACGCAACATGGTTTCTTGATAAAACATCCATGTATGATATTATATACATTGACGAATGTGGATACAATGTGTGATCAAGAAGGACCTTTGGACGAGCACTGCGTGGTGTACCGGCACGAAGAGTGGTTTCGAAACAAAAAGGTCAAAACCTGATGTGCACATTTGCGATTAATCAGGTATATGGATTGATGCATAGCCGAATAAAGGTGGAACTAGTTACAAAGGAAACTTTTGGGGAATTTATTAAGGACTTAATTACAGCTACAAAAGATATATTCCCTCATGATCATACTATATATTTAGTATTAGATAATGCACGTCCTCATATTGACGCCCAACTAAAAATACCTATGGAGTATATTAACCAGTATTAGATTAAATATCTGCCACCTTACTCACCTTTCTTAAACCCAGTTGAGCAATATCACTCAACCTTTAAATCAAGGGTGAAAAGTTCTTTGTCAGAAGAACAAGTAAATCTTGATAATTGCCCCATTGGATTAACACAGCAGCAACATCGTCTGCATATTTTTCTGCGTGTGGCGAGGGATAGCATATTAAATGTGGCCCAAACTCAAATATTTAATGTATGTCAAAAGCCATATAACTATATGCCACAGTGTATCAAGAAAGACGAATTTTTAGGTTAATTATTCATTTGTACACTGTTAATTTTTAATAAATGTATAGTTTTATTATTGAATTTTTAAATAATTAAATCAATTTACGTTTTAGGTAAATTGAATGTGGGAAACCACAATTCAATTGTTGTTTTTGGTCAAATGAATTCAAAAACCTATATAGTATTTTTGTTTTTTAAATTAAATTATTATCATTACTATATGTTCGTTTCAAATTGGTTTCAAATCAAATCAAAATCAAATCAAATCAAATTGAAATGGAAAATTAATTCATTATTTTTTATCATTTTGAAATTATTCGATGGAAATTGAACAATTTGAATTGTAATTTTGATTATTTAGTTATTGATAATTGAAAGTGTGAAATGACCTTCAGTTTTGTTTAGCTTAAATAAAATTAAATTGATGAACTTGTAAAAACGATAGTGATTTTGATTGATGAAAATAAATTTGATACGTGACTTAATATCGTTTTGAATTGATTAAGGAGTGAATTTCTTTTCTGGATGCTGAATTATGCTAATCGCAATGTTAAAAAAGACAGCAAATATTAAAATTACAAAAACATTAAATGATGCGACTTTCGATGCGCCGATTCTTCTCGTCGATATTATTAAACTCGAATCGATTTTAGATCGAAATTTAAATAGAAATAATCAAATAAACGGCCCAGTGTTTCTGTGTAATCGGCGAATAGAGAATTGTCCCAATAAGATTGATTTTTACAAAGCGATATGTGAATCAATCAATTCGAAAATCGATACTGAATGGTTAAAGTATTCTGTGAAAGATTCGAAAGATTTAATGACAAATCGAATTCGATAAACGTTAATTTTTCATCCATTCAAACCGTCATCGACTAAATGCACGAAAAACATTCGATATAATGCAATCAATTGTCGGGCCGGATTACTGGCGTCGATCGCCGGCAACGATGTACATTTTTGCAGTGTCTCCTTGTGCGAGAGAGTGAGTATTTAATCGGTCGACTTGATGGACGGGCTCATGAGTGTCGATTCGATTTTCTCTATCAAATTCCGGTTGAGTGTCGTCTGGATAGAGTTCAGTTGCGGTGGATCGATTCTGCTAGTCACCTTGGTGACAGATAATGGTCGATTGGGGACTATAGGGTTGTTCCTTGTCGAGAGATAACTGCTGGAGAGTGGAGTATCGAATTTTTTTGAATATAAACTGAATACCTAGAACCAGTTGGTCGATTTGCGGTGGCATCCAAATGAGAAAGAGATGTTTTTAGTGGTTTTGAACGATACGGTCTCACAGTGTTGTGTGAAAGAAAACAAAATTGATAATATAAATCAGAAATCGAATGCGTTTTGTGTGTGCTGTAGTCCGAAGGAATTTTTCATTAATCAGTACGACAATTTGATGAATGAAAAGCGCTCGAGTGCGATCAAAGACATTATTGACTCTCTCAGAGCATCTCTACGGGTTCAGGTGCTCCCTTCTTCCAGAAAATTCGGAAACACAATGCGATATTAATTAATTCAAAATCTGGGTTAGGGGTTAGGGTTAGTTTGTTTGTTATGCTTGTTAGTTTGATGTCAACAATCGTTATTTACCTAACTACAAAATTATATTTTACTAGAAAAAGACCCGTCATGTATGATGAGGATCTTAAATTTCGTCTATGAAAGTTTCTGTTTTAATTAAAAAATTTTAGTTATAATTTATTATTTATTGTTTCGAATCTGGTGTTGAATTTTTCAATTTTTAAAATTTAATTTTGTTTATATTATTTACAAATCTTAACCCTAAACATAACCCTAACCCGTAAAACAATTTTTGCCACAAATAATTTTAATTAATTTAATTACCTACTTACATTTATAAGTAAATAATATGAGCGTTACGCAGATGAAACATTGGGCTTATATATATATATATATATATATATATATAATTTTCGTTTTATTTATCGTCCACCTGTATTTGATTACTGTCAAGATTGTAACCTACCTATAGTTTATGATCAGTAATTTTACATGATTCTCGGTCAACGATAAATTACAATTCAACTGTTATTAATTATTATAGTATCCTACTATTTATTTATTATTTATAATAAATTATACATATTTAAATTATCAAAACTATCAACATTGGATTTTATGACTTTTCTCGTAATATAAACATTTATTCTTAATGTATGTTTAGTTGTTTGATGTTATATTATTTTATTATATTGTTACATTAAAATTTATTTTATACATTTATTTATTTTAATTGTTAAAACGAGTTAATGAAATAATATATCCTGAGGGTTTATAAACTCGTTTTACAATTATCCTAATAAAGTCACCAGTATATTACTATTACTTGTAAGAAGTATATGTTATATTAAATCCATCGTCCATTAAATACACAGACAATATTGTAGAAAATTCTACGTTCTAGGGGTACATTGAAAGAATATTACACGAATATTAAGTAACATTTATTTATTTCTCGTTAGTTTTTTTGGAGGCATTCGGGAATTGGTTTGATTAATTATATCGTGATATCCACTCTGTTACTGTTTATTTTGATTATATTTTCAGGCATTCATATTAGTTTTGATTTTAATATATACAATATTGAAAGCCCTCATTTTCTTTATTTTTAAGACGTTGTTTAAAGGAAGATTAAGTCGGCTTGCAATAATTTATACAATAAGTAATCGAAACTGTGAAACTTGGAGTTTACTTTGGACTATTCTTTAAGAGATGAGTTTCCGATGATAATCAGTCTCTCGAGAGGCATCAGTAAAGTAAATCGACCATGAGGCATAATTAAAAAGATATACGATTTGAATTAAAAGTGACGCCATTTATAACGAGAAAGTAACATCCAACAAGTATACAAAATATTTGATCAGAAAGGATTGATTATATTAATTTTGTTTAGTTGTATGTTAATAAATAGTTGTAGGTAAATAAAATAAAAAAAAATAAAATTTTAAAAATTGAAAAATTTAACACCAGATTCGAAACAATAAATAATAAATTATAAACACAAATAACACCATTTTAATTTTAAATTTTTATTCGAAAACATGTTTCGCCACTTTTGTGGCATCTTCAGTTCTGTATTTAAGTAGAAAGTTATTGTTTATATAGAAAGATGGCCATTACGTCACAGTGTGTTACGTCAAAATACTCTAATATGATTGGACGAATCACTTTGCACATTTAGACTAGGTTTAAGAAACTTTATCAAGAGTGCTTCAGTAATTGTCCTTTCATAATTGTGATCAAAGTTACTAATCAATACCCGAAAATCATTATCAAATACCCTCCTTTGAGTACCATGACATTTCACAAAAATTTAAAATTAAAATGGTGTTATTTGTGTTTAATGACTAAATTGCCATTTGATTTAAAGAAACTTAATAAATTATAACTAAATTTTTTTAATTAAAACAGAAACTTTCAAATACGAAATTTAAGATCCCCGTCATACATGACGAGTCTTTTTCTAGTAAGATGTAATTTCGCAGTTAGGTAAATTACGATTTCAGATTTTGAATTAATTAATTGTGCATTGATAATTATAATCAATCTTGCACAATATGTTCTATAACACATTCATAATCGCTGTGGAAGGACACTTAATGTTGATTTTCAAGGAAAACATGAATCAAAACCTTCCTTTGCACTGGAAGGGCGATTCTCAGACGATATCTGTTTTTTTAATTCAATTCAAGCGGCACTTGAGAGACGCCACCATTAATGATGGTCTTAGATCTGTTATGTAACGCACCCATAGAAAATTTCCCTTTACAAATATTTATATAACATTGAAAATTACTATAAAGAAACTAAAATTTTAAATGAAAAGAAACAATAAAATAGCGAAAAATAAGCTTGTGAAAGGATAAACGGGTTGCGACTATGATGAAAAGTTAGTCCGATACTTGCAAGAATAACCTAAGAACATTTTCAACAAGGTATTATAAAATTGTAGTTATTAAATCAAATGTTATATAATAAATTAAATTTATAAGAAACAATGATCAATATAGATTTACATATTATTTTTGCGGGAGTCATTAAGGGGTTGTACAAGTACGTCATCTGGTGATTAGAAAGATTTGTGATCCATTTCTATCTTTAATAGATAGTGGTAAAAAAATCATAAAAATAAATCACAATTAGCCATTTCAAGAATGTGAAGGTATCATTAAATCTGCTAAAAGCAAATTATCAACAAGACCATAAAGCTGGGCGTCGTTCTGCCGATAATAGGGTCCGATTAAATAGTAAGCTACATGTGATTTTTAAAAGGAAAAATAAAGATTGTCGACTGGGCTCTGACAGGGAAAATAGAAGGCGCAAAACTGATTACTGCTTCCTTAAATTCCACACCAAGGAAAATTATAAAAGCCTAATGTTCAAATATTATGTTCCTGGCACGCAAATATACATGAAACCTCAAAAAATGCTGGGTGGGGGCTTACCCATACTTAAAGGATATTAGTGTGGAAAGGGTTTATTTTCGCTAAATATGCATATTCTTCCACATTGTTTTGACTTCCCTAGTAAGAAAATAATATATTTGAAGAATACTTCTTCAAACATATAATTTCATCAAAAAGTATACATTTGAAGATAATATTCCTTCCAATCGATTTTGCAATTTCACATTTAAAAAACATTCCAAAACAAAACTTTGATTTTTCGAGCCCCAGCCGCCAACGCATTTTCAGGCATTTGGCTAATCTTCTTCATTTTTAAAGTGGGATAAATTAATTAAATATAATTTTATAAATCAATTAATTACAAATTTTTAAATTTGCTCTTTTAATGTTTTAAATTTAAATTTGTTTTATTTTAAAATTTCTATTCATTGCGTTTAAAAACAAGCGTGAACTTATTAATAATAATGACGTCACATTACGCGCATGTTTATAAATAATGTGGCTGCCTAAGCTCTTTTCAGGTGACGGATGCGTTTTCAATGTGGATATATTATTTTTGACGGCTAAATAACTTGCTCGGCGTTAATAACAAACACGACATTAGTATGAGTTATACATAGTACGTACTAATCGGTACGATGCGAATATTATATTATACTACGGTAGACCATTTTTACATTAGTTTTTTAATGTGTTTAAGTGTTATAGATGCAATTTTAAAATTNCAAATTCCGATTTATCATAAAATTATTATTATGAAATATGAATAATATAAAAATTTAAAAATATACATTACAAAACGAAAAAATTATATTTTTTATTTTTCATCACTTGAAAAAGGTGCCGGTACGCCGTACCGGCGCGTACCGTCACAAAAAGCACTCGTTATAACAATAAGCTTATTCCAATTGAATATATAATCATCTTGTCTTTAAAAATATATTTTGAAATGGATGGCGTTTGTTTTAAATAAAATTTATTATCCGACTTGAAGTTTATAAATTCTAATTTATTTAATAAATATTTCTAATTGTAAGAATTAAGAACACCAATGTGGGTTTTCACACATTTATCATAATTTGACATCTTGTTAAATTGATAAATGTTTGTTAATGTCTCGTTAATAAACAATTATTTGAAATTTTTTTCATTTTAACTGATTTTCAGATTTTATTTTAAAAATTCTACTTATATAATTGTTTTAAGACAATATATTTTGACGGATCTACCGTCATTTTCAGGTCACTAATTAATAATCAATTCACCTGTATATAAATACAAAAATGATGATTATGCAATCGATTGCATGAAATCATGCTAATCAAAAATTCTCAATAAGCTGGTTGAGACTGCCGATTGAACATTGATTTTAGGGCAACGTCTTTAGGGCAAAATCAATGTTCAATCGGCAGTCTCAACCAGCTTATTGAGAATTTTCGATTTAGAATCAATTTAAAAAACAAATACGAAACTCAACATACAAAATTCAACATACCACATTTAAAATATTCCTCATCGTAATTAAAGAAAATGCAGCAAACATTTTCGTGAAATTTTAGTTAATCTCAAAATCTATTTTTTGTCAAAAGTGTTTCAATATTCTGATCGTTGAAAATAGATGTAGGAGGATGTTGGTTTAATCTATTTTACTTTTTTTATTTTAACAGAAAATAGACATCCTCGAATAAAATATGTGGCTTAAGAAACCAAATTAACAGAAATTTGTGATGAAATTCGGTAACTAGATCTTATAAAAATGTGTTCTCGTCCACAGACTACCACTTTTTAAAGCATCTGGAAAAATGCCTCAAAAACCAAGATCACGCCAAAGACGCCTTTATCGCTTTCATCGCATCCAGAACTCATGAGTTCAACACTAGTGGCATCAATAAACTTGTTTCTCGTTGGCACAAATGTATTGATTCTTATGGTTTTTATTTCGATTAATAAAGTTTATTCTGTGCTGAGTTACATTTGTTTAAAGTTTAGGTTAAAAACCTGCATCGCTTTTGTAACAACCCAATACTCTGTGCTAATAATAATTTGTTGATAATTATGAATCCTAATTCAAATATTAACGAAGTGTGAACCTTTTAACGGTTTGTCTTTATGATTTTTTATTTTACTTTGTTATGAAAAATATGACAAGAAAAAATATTATATTAAATAAATATTATGAAAAAATGTATAAGTCGGTTCCCCATTTTAAAATAAAGTCTTTTTTGTTATTATTTTCTTTTTAGAATTTATAAAGTAAAATCTTTTAAAATTTAACGATGAGGAAATTTAAAACCAAAAAAGAGTGACGATAATTGAATTTTTTTCAAGATAAACACTCAATTATTTTAATAGAGATCCTTAATATGACATTTCGTTGTTAATCATTCTCCTACCAAGCCAACAATAATTAACTTAGTGAAGCATTTATAAGAACAAGATTATCTTTTTGATGGGTCTCGGTCTGGACGAGATCTTGCAGTATGTCTGGCAGAAAATACAGAAAATGTAATAAGTAACCACATTGATTAGAAGATGTTCTCAAGAATTTTGAATCTCAGGGAAATCGATACCGAGGACTCAAAAAAGCTTGAACATGTCCAATCAAGGTTCATATAGGGCAATTCAAACAACTATTATACTTGCAACAGCGGCTAAATCACGCGGTCAAATTTCAGAAAATATCAAAAATTAATACCAACTGTATTCACGACTTGATCGTGGTTTTTGGGACTCATTATTATTGACCGGCATGAGAAATAACAAAATCCAAAACCACATACCAATCATTGGCTCCGACGTAAAGTTACAGTATGGTGTAGAGTAACCTCAGTAAAGATTATTGGACCTCACTTCTTTTAGGATTCTGATGAAAATACAGTTACTTAACTGATAAACTACATTGAAAATAGTTTATAATTTGTTCATCTTGAGATAGCATAGTCTTAAATAAAAGTTATAGTTATAGTCTTAAATAAAAGATTAATAAAATGGATTATCAATATTAACCAAAAAAACAATGTTTAAATAGTAATATTTAAACAACATATAAATTCTTATTTTTTAATAATTTCTATTTTTTTATTCATTTTTTAATAATTATCATAAATGATAATATGACAGGGTGTGGTGCAACTGCATATTTGGCCAGAGTCACTTTGCGATGTTTCAAGATCGAATAATCTTTAGACATTCTTGTTTTTATGGTCTCCACAATCAGCTGACACCACGAGACATTTTCCTGAAGAGATGTTTGAACAAATAAGAATTAATAAAGTACATTTATGAACAAAAATTATGTTGTATTTTAAAATAGTAAAGCGAGCTATGTGCCACCCTGTATTTATTAATATATATTTTAATATAAATAAAATAAATTACATACGTGAACGATATACAATTATTTGTTTGATAAATTGAGATAGTTAGAAATAACATTTTCTTATTTATAAATATTTGTAAAGAGTTCTGCAATAATCAAATGAACAATCATAATAACTTTCTAAATAGAAGTAAATCATAATTAAATTAAAATTTATTGCAAAACATAACTCCTGGCTTCCTGAATTCCTGGTTTACAAAAGAGTTACTGGACTGAAAATACATTATGCTGTAGTGGAATAAGGTAATACTTGGTCCTATTCTCTTCACTAAACCCAAATGAATTAATGAAACAACTAAAATAGATTAAATTCTATATGATGGAATTATAATTTATTTTTGAACATTAAATCAGAATACGTGGTGCGTTCAATTAGTACCCGACCAAAGGTAAAAAAATGTAACAGCAGTATTTTAGTTTTTTTGGGGGATTAAATAAATTAATACACGCTTTAATTTCAGTAATTGTTTTATTTCATCAAATGCATTTTAAATTTTATTGTGACTTATTGAATTTTCGTTAAAGCGATTATTTTAGACATTGAATATCGCAGCGTTGTCAAGTTCTTTGTTTTGCAGAGGAGGATGTGATGGAAATTGTACCATTTCAAATTGCAGATATATAATACATTTTCGTACTAAACATTAGTATTTTAAATAATTATTGTTTAAGTAAATACCCATTTATATATATAATATTTGAAAGGAAAATATTATTTTTTGTTATTCTATCAAATTAGACATGGAGTTTGTTTTTATATAAAACTTTTATATAAATTTTTAAATTTACATAAATTTATTTGTTTATATACAAAAACAATTTCATCATTTTAAATATGTTCACTATAGGAAACTGTAATTGTACATTAATCTCCTCAAAGATATCATATGAATAATATAAAATAATGGGTTACAAATATTTATATATAAAATTATATAAATATAAAATATAAATGCTTGTAATAAAATAAACAAATATTATTCGTATATTCAATCTTTAAATTTCCTGAATTAAAATTAGAGTGACATTTAATATTTTCAATAAATTTATATTTATTAAATTTATAATTACAAATTGAAATTATAAAAAGTTGTAATAAATCGAAATATAATTTTTATTCTATTTCTAAATTTTCAAATTTAATTAAATTTTTATACATTTACGATAATTTATTTACAAAAAACAGTTGAATTTTATTTTATTTTTTATTATGTTTTATGTGGAATTGAAGAAAATGTGGAAAACAATTAATACAGGTGTTAAAAAATGTTACGAGTTCACTTCGAACAGCTGCAACTATAATAATAAAACATAAGTTGAAAAAATAATAATTTTTTGTCTCTGGTATAAAATTTAGGATAATTAATGCTCGTATTTGACACCAATTGGTTGTAGGGCGACCCTTATTATATGGTCGCCTCGCTCTGTTGTTTTGGAGCGCCTCTGTGCCGAATTTAACATTAAGATTTTATAAAAAACATATATATTTGAAAACAAAATTTTAAAATATAATATAATAAGTAAAAAATATTTTGTTGTATAAAATATATTTTGTTAAATAAAAAAAATAAAAATATTTAAATAAGGGAAGTCAAAATTATGTTAGGCAACCTGAAATGCATTTTTTCGAGTCATTATTGATTAGGCATCACAACTCATTTATAAACATTCAAAAAGCAAATAGCAAAGCTGTCACAATGTTAAATTTTTTTATTTAACCGTCACGCGCCTAAGCATTTGTACCCCAAATTTTTTATTTGTTAAACCATTTCTTATATAATAATATATATTTGATATTTTTTGTAATCGACAAAGATATCCCAATGAATGGAATGCAAAAAAAATATATAAATATAATAAAAGATAAAAATACTTTTATATTGACTTATAGTTCATTATTACTCAGTTTTAATCTGGGGTAATTTTGCACCCCGCTCCGTCACTCGATCCTATTTTCGAGGTATCGATACTCGAAGGTTAAAAATATTTCAAAATTAAATTAATATATCAGAAATAATATATTTAAATTAAAATTCGAAAGCCAATTGAAAAGGTTTATTAATTTTGACGGATTAACCGTCATATTCAGAAAAACTGATTTTTAAAAGAAAATCTTACATAAAACGCCTCAAATACCACACTCTCCAAATAATTCTTAAATTGAGTGCACAGAATTTTAAAGTTATGGATGGTTATATCCCCTTTACAATGTTTACCATACCCAGCAGTATTACTTCCTCTTTCCTTACGATTGTGTTGCTGGAATCTCTTACAGAGATGACGCGAAGTCTCTTTAATGTATATGGCATTACACCCATACAAGATCTTTGGATCCTAAAATTAACGTTCAAAATGCACTCTCGACAACTTTATTGAATTTAAATGATTGATTGAAGACGCATTGATTACATAATCATTACCCGCCGTATATATGTACATTTCTTTTAAAAATCAGTTATTCTGAACGGTTATTCCGTAGAAGTTAATAAACATTTTCAATTGGTTTTCGAATTTTAATTTCAACGACTCGCCATTATTTTCAAATTTATTTGCAATATATTTAAAGGTAGTTCTTTAAATTTTAAATTGATTAAATAATCCGACGTTTAAAAATATTTAAAATATCAATCTTCCATCTTGGTGGGAGAAACACAATCCTAAAACAACTTACAATAAACACCATTCAAAAATATTCCTGACATTTTGATTCGTGAAATAAATATTTAATTGTATATGAAATTTAATCTTAATATATTTGACTCTTAATTATTATCGTTTTTTATTAAAAAAATATTTTTTAAAGAAATTAAGTGATTCCTTTAATTATAAATTAATATTATCGGTATCAATATATAAATGTTAGTGTTCTATTTTTTTATAATAAATTTTGTATTTCTTAATATTTTTTTAGTAAACTCTGTATAAGAATTTTCCATATTAAAAATCCAAAAAAATAGATGAACGTTTATTTTTATGACACAATCAAATAATGCGCATCTAAAATTAATTACACTGATTGATTTAAACAATCTCAGGAGTTTTTATATATTCAGGATCCTTTGATATAATATGATATTGATATAAATAATTATATGTATTTTAATTTATAAATATATAGTTATTAATTATTCTCACACTCTGTTTTATAAAAAAATGTTATATATATTATTTGCAAAGTTTTAAGAAATAAAGAGTAGAAATAATTTATAAAAACTCTTCTTTTTTTCTAATTTCGTAATAAAAAAAGTTTTTCACATTTTTCTTATACTTGAAAAAATTTAAAAAACAGATAACCTTCATAAATAATAATAATAATAATATCCAAACACTTTTAAATATTATTTTTTCTAATTTTTAATTTAATTTATTAAAATATTTTTACAAGTTTTATCACGCTGTGTAAAGTGAAATTTTTGCTGTTTACACCTAACAAATGGAAAATAGATTTTTTTCAATGAAAGAAGCTATTTAAAAATTTTGAATATTTGTACATTTTAATAACGTAAATAAATGACAAAAAACATTTTCTAAAAATTATAAAATTAAATCAAGTTATTTATTTGCTGTTTATACATATTTATCTCATTAATATAAAAAAATATTTAAATTTATATAATAAATAAAAATATTAAATAATATTAAATTATATTTTATAATATTTAATACTACAATTGTTAATTTTAATTTTAACTATTATTATATTTATTTATCTTATGATACAATAATAGTATAATAATATTGTAATGCTCTACGATAAATTATTTATTTATACTTACAAATAATGTTCGATTCGCATGGAATGGGGGGCCATATCGAAGTAAACCCAAAAATAAATTCAAAAAAATAAAAATTCAAAAAATAAATCCCAAAAGAAGACAAAATTATTTCTTGACATGCGTTTAAAGAACGTGAAAATGCAATCGCTATTCATCGGAAATTCATGGAAGACCTTTGTCAACTCCGTGTAAATACAGCTAGAAATTATTTTGAAGTTTCAGAAACCAAACTAAATCCAATTTCTTCACGGAAAATCTTTGGAAAATGAATTCATAACAGACTTGAATATTTAGCGATACCTATAAACAGTCTCACCAACGTCAAAGATATTTACAAAGCCCTTTCGAATTTCAGTCATGATGTATACTTTCCCGAGTTCAACAAATTGATAAGGTCAATTAGATTTGCCCCATTTGTACAAATATTCTTTCCATTTAATCAGCAAATTTTCAATACAGAATTTCCCGGTCAAAATGTTAAAGATTGTGATATAAATTTGAAAAAAAATGTTCTCAGATCAAAAATTGTTTTATTGCAAATCGGAGTGATACTTATGGTAATTTTTGAAACTAAACTCACCCAGACGAAACATCACTGGACATGGACGAATCATTTTGTGTTTCTATCCATTGAGAATTTTTAAAAGAAATATCTGTTTGATAAATGCGAAAATATTTTTATATGTGAATTTTAAAGTTTTTTTGGAGTATTTGATAATAAAGTTTAAAAAATAAATAAAAAAAAGAGTGATCGAGATAAAAAATGATGAATAAAAAACGATCAAATAATAATAATAATAATAATAACAAATCAAAATATGCCACATGGCACAAATGTATTAAATATAAAAAAAATTAAAGAAAAACTATTTATCAAAAAATTGGAATTTTGTGTGTACGTGATTAAAATTAAAAGAATATTTTTGATCGATTAGTTTTTGTTAGGCAGATTTGACGAAAATTTGATTTTATGAAATTTATTATGGTTTGAGTGATCAGTATTTGGGATTAATTGTCAAAAAATTTGTAAATACAAAAAAAACAATCGATTGTTGGAAATAATAAAAAAATTGGCGCGGAGATTTTCTTTTATGTTTTGTATGGCGAATTTCACGGAGAGGAATTATATCAATGTTGGTCGAAATTATGCATCGTTGGACGAAAAGGCAAAGAGTTTTTCAGTCGCTCTTGATCATTGTAATGAAATTATCGAACTTGATCCAAAGAATTGGACGTGTTGTGCGGGCGTTGGTGCTGTGCGTTTCGAAAGAGGAGAATATGCACGATGTATTATGGTGTGTAATAAATCCGTTGAAGTCGAACGTGAAAATCGGGCTAATTATAAGTTAATCGCCAAAGCCTGTTCAAGAGCGGAGAATGCTCATTTGAAATTTGATGATCTAATCAGTGCGAAGAAACATTTTTAAAAATCTTTATCGGAACACCGTGTTGCAGACATTGTTAAAAAATAACCAATTGTTCGATCGACATTGACGGAATGTGGTGGAGCTGCTTTGAGATGATGGAGAATGAGTGCTTGTCGCAGTTATTTGAAACGGAGGACGGTGCTGGAACGGCGAGCCGCAGAGATCTCGTGATGAGATGAGAGCGTGAAGAAGCAAAGGTGATGGTGGTGAGATTACATTGTGTTTCTCCCCCCACTGCCCCGGAAACACAGATTTCTTAACCGCGGGGCGCCGCCACCGCACTGCGCCCGTTCTAGCACCAACAAAATACATATAACTATATAATTTTTTTCAGTTATTTTGAGTATTTGTACACATGATAATTATTACGGCTATTTTCAGTCCTTTCATTTGGCGACCATTTCCTGCAAGGTAAAAAACCAAATATTAATATTTATACAAATACTCAAAATCCGAAATAATCAAAAAAGAAATCAGACATATCACAAAATAAGACAACAAATGATCAAGATAGCTTCTACCACGAAAACGACGGACATAAAGCGTTCAAATGTCAAGAACATGGTACATATAAACAGGAAAACTAAATACTTAACCAGTAAAGACTCCTGTATTTGGTGTATTTAATAAGTCTTGAAACTTTTATAGAAACACTTAGGATATCAGCACAGCACTTTGTATTTAGAACAAGCATTGTAAATAGGCATCATTTTTCAAAATAATTTCCTTGTGCATTGACACTTTTTTCTAAGCGAATAACGAGGTTTTGAAGGCATTTTTGAAGAATTCTGGAGGCTTTTCTCCTTGAAAACTCTTTACGGTGGCTCTCAAATCATGCTTATTTGCAAATACCTGATCCGCAGATGCTTCTTAAATCGGAGCTGTATGGTGGATAGGGGAGCAAACTGAGCCCACAACACTCAATTGGGGCTATGAAAACGCTGCTAGTGTGGATAGTAGCATTATCGTGTAGCAAACAGATATCATACACTCTGCTCTTGTGTCGTGCCTTCCTTGTCTGCTGCACGAAGTTGAACTAGTAAGAACTATGGATCTTCACGCCGGATTCAGCCAAGTTAGTCAGAATAATTCCATTAGAGTCCTAAAACACTGTCAGCATTAGAACCTTTCGAACAGAAAATCTTGTCGTAATTATTATTACAACACTCCTCAAATAACACAAAATGAAAGGAGATGTCAAAATTTTTATATTTTCATTTCAAAATCAAAATATTAACAATACCACAATTTTTTTAATCTAATTCGATAAAACAAATCGAATATTAACATTAAATTTTTTTTACAAATTTCGAATCGATTTTTTTGTGAAATTAATTTTTACAAAAAAAAACAAATAATTGATTGACATCAACAAAAATTAATTTTTTTAATAAAACTTTAATCAAAGTTTCCAAATTCCTTTAAGATAAAAATGGAGTCAAATATTTATTCCGAAATTGTTCGTTTTAATTCATTTTAGAATTTGAATAAATTATTTTTCTTAAATTTTTTTTCGAATAAAATTAGATAGACAAAATCAGAATTTCAATTTCAATCATTTTTAATGGTTGAAGATCATGGAAATTACGAAGAATTAGTTGTCCGAATTCCAAAGATTCTTTTAAACATTTGAACACATATTCCATGTCACCAAACTCCTTTTCCTCTCGCGTGTGATTTAGTAATTAAAATTTATCTCAAAACACTTCACATGACACTCATAATAATTTTCAAAATTTTGTAATAAATTAAATAATTATTATTTTGCATTTATGTAGAGTGAAAGCAAGAAATTAGTTCAGTAACCTGACGATGAAGTTTGATCCGTCAAAATATCTTGCCATTTATATATTTTGGTATTGATGAGTTTTATTTTTATTTTACTTAAATTTAGGTTTTTATTAAAGTCAAAAATATTTTTAAAACCCAACTTAAATTTTTCAATGAAATGAATGTATATAACTTTTACTGATTATTAAATAAATAATAATTTTTTATGAATTAATTAATGTTTTTTTGAATTTTAAATATTAATATACATTTATAAAATGCAACAATTATCAAATGAATTGTTAATAACAGAAGCTCTTCATATTCCCATAAATATTCAATATTTTCATTATCGGTTAATAACAGATGAAATATAATTTATTTTATAAATTTTTGTACATAGATATGTTAGGGAATTCTAAATAGTATTTTTTTGTATCTCTGTAAAATCAGCACTGAAACGCATCATGTTCATGTGTATTATGTTTGTCTTTTTTAAATATAAATAAATTTTTATTTATTTTATTTTTCAAATTAAAATTATTAATTTAATATTAAATATTAAACCATATGATCCATGAATTATTTTTACGTGACTGTCTCTGTATATTATGTTTGTGAGGAATATTTTTAAAAGGTGTTTATTGTATGTTGTTTTAGGATTGTGTTTCTCCCCTCCTGATGGAAGATTATCCTAYTGGAAATTCAAATTTTRTTATCAATAAATGTATTGAAAATCCAATAAGTGTTCTTAATAATGTTGACAATAAATCTCTCGTGTTCTTGTATGTTTTTACGGTCTCTTTGGAAATTCTTTTTTGGAACGATTGGAATAATAAATGGTGGATAGGAAAGGGACACCATACATAAATTTACAAAAGCAAAATCTACTTACGTACCGAATCTCCATTCTAATTAACATTAATTGATAATATTCTGAGATTTCTCCTAAAATATCTAATATTTATTTTATTCAGTAATGAAAGCTTAACTTCACTTGAAAGGCTTAAATTTCCTTTTGTGTCCTAGATATTCAAAACTGGCTCCTCATCTCATAGCGTCATTCTAACCCAAGAACTAAAAGTAGGAAGAGTCAGTGTAAAAATTCAAATTGATTAAACGGTGATTCACAGACGAAAAGGCAATGGTGAACATTTATTTTCCTAACAAAAACTTTTTGTAGTTAAGATATGATAACTAATCATGATATTTTAAAGTGCATTGAAAATAGAGAAAAGGTTATGATGAAAAGTGTAATTATGAACCAAAATTTATTACAAAAACATTATTTAATTTGTTGTTCTTGCGGGACTTTTCTGATAAAGTTTGGCTAAGTTTGATTACAGAACTGCCGCTCACCCCCACGACAATCACTGTATCATCTAATACTTCATATTCTTCCAGCACCGGACCGTCCTGAGTTGTCGGTGTATATCTGGGGTCGTGAATTGGGTCTTTGAATTACGAGATATTGCTGGCATCACGGGTATCATTAAAGGCAGTCCACATCCTTGCTGACCATTAAATGTTGGATCTAACGGTTGCATAGACAATTGTCTTTTCCCTTTCTTCTAGAAATACGGCCTTCAGTGGGTAATCTTACTTAACTTATCTTTTGGTAGTCTCTTTGTTGTAGAAATTCAATACTTTCTAACCAATATATTCACTTCTGTCTTTCAGCATTAAATAAAATAGTCGGTTGGATAATGGTAGCAATATTGCCGAACATAATTTAAAATGTAAAAAGAAAATCGGAGAAAATGATTTTAAAATTCTGTGTAATCGATTTAAAAATTACAGGGAGAGAGTAACGTGTGAGGCCTTATTAATAAGATCCATGGATCCAAGAATTAATATCCAAGCTTCACACTCAACTTCTCTGTTAAACATTTTCAAATAGAGCCTTTATTACATGATTGATTACATAATCACCTTTCTCATATATAAGGTGCAAAAAGCCAGTGTTAATTTAGTCTGAAGATGGCGCTGGGTGATCCGCCGAGATTAATTACAAAAATAAATTGTGAAAAATGGCGTTCACTTTTTAATAATGAATATCAATTGCCATTATTTTTTAAATTCCTTAATTAAAATTATTTAATTTTAAATTATACTTTTGTTGTAATTTTTCTTTGATTAAAATTAAATCATTTGTTTTAAATATTTTAATAAACAAAAGTAAACATCAAAGGAAATTATTTTTATAACACAAAATAATTGCAATATCCTAAATGAAGGTTACATAAATTTTTTATGGGTAATAAAACATTTATAAATCGTGATTCTGAAATATTATTACTTTAATTTGATTTGAAAATTTTTACTTTTTAATAATATAAAACGTGGGAACTTATGAAGAAGATTCTTCTTATTGTAATTATTTTTATTTATTATTTTTATAAAATTTTCTCTTGTGAAAAAGGTGTTATTCTATTCGGTTTGTCCGTATATGTATGTATGTATATGTTTATCACATCTCTTTATTGCTACCATACGTTTTCCAGACCCCATAAACGATATATTTTTGGATAGATCTCGTTTATCCTTTTGTTCAATAAAATGTCTAATTTTTACCGTTTTACTCTTTGCAACTTACAAATGGTAATGGATTTTAGTTACTAATGTAAGCCCAAGATCAAAAGCTTAAAGCTTAGGAGATCAAAATTTTCAAGTCAAAGTTGATTTTGAGTCATATAGTCATGATATTAGCTAAATATCATCTAATATCTTTCATGTTCATTCTAGACTATAGTCGATATCTCAAAATCAAAGTTTTTTTTCACGTTGTTGAATAATAAAAGAAAATATAATTAATTTTTTAAAAATGTTTACTGTAAAATACTGATGATTTCATTACACCGAACACTTTTCAATGGTTAAATAGTAGCATAACAAACTACTTGCAGTAAAGGAAACTGTTCTATAAAAGAGAAAATGCGCTATAAGTCTCTCACTGCTACATTTTTCTTCTTATTATTATCATTATTTCTTTTAGAAATAAAAATTTCTTATACTTTTTAACTTACACATTGTCAGTATAAACTTATATCATGATATCCTTTTCAAAATATGAAAGGTTTGGTTTATTTTATTTCCTCAAGTGTATATTGAACCTTTTCTTTCAGTATGACGAAAACGAAATTTATAAAACCCATTTGATTTTCCGATTTTAGTTCTCCGTTTGAGGAATGCTTGGAATATTGATTTGAGATTGTCTCTTCTACTCAGATAGCTGATTAATATTTTAATTATTATTATCAAAAAATAATTTAATACAAATTTAAATATAATGCTTAAATTTATTTTTAATAAATTATGATTATAAATTTTATTTTTAAATTTTTAAATTAATAAATAAAATTAATATTTTTAAATAATTAATATTCATTTAATTTTAACTAATAAAATTTGTAGTAAATATTTTTAAAAGAATATGTAGGTTCAAGTTAGCTCCAATTTTCGGATAATGATTATTAAGTTTTTGACCGGTGACTGAAAGCACTAATACGGATTGTCACAAAGGCGATTCAAATTGTAATTGTAATGAATGTTGTAATAAATGTGTGAGTTCTCGTAACACTGCGTAAACAATTTTATTATTATAATTATTATATTTTCCAACAATATATTAATTAATTTGGGAAAAAAATTTTAAGAACCATCCCACAGAATAATTAATTTTATATAAATTGATAGACAAAAAGCAATTTGTTTTTCCGAGAAAAAGCACGTTCAAAAAAAAGACAAATTTTAATAAAAATAAATCGATATTTATTTTAATATTTGGTTTTTTGCAATTTTCGTGTATAAAAAAATTGTTTGGAGAACGATGAAATACGATAGTATGAAATGGGTCTCGTTTCATAAATTATATTATTTATTTATATTTATATTTTATCGATTTCGACTCGTAGTCATAGAAACACGAAATAAACTCAAATTAATCCACGACTTCATTCAGAATTTCCAATTTGGAATGAAAATGTTCTTTTTGTACGAATTTTTAAAGAATAATTTTTGAATTTATTATTTAAAAAATACTGATAATTTTCAAAATTATTCAAACAATAGGAAATTAGAAAATTGAAGAATGTAAGAAGAAACAAAAAAGATATTTTTATTAGAAATAATTAATTAATTTTTGCTGGCATTAAATTATTTTTATGTCTGAGGGAAGTCCGAAGTTTCCCATCAACCTTTATACGTATTTTAACTCATTTTTTACACATAAACAAAGTGTGATTAAAATTGCTAAACCCCTCTAGCAAATTGGAACGTGAGTGCGAACCATAAGGAAAAACACTAGACAAAAGATAATATAATTTAATTTATTTTTCATGAATATAGAATATATTTATTTAGAGAGTCTTCCTTCATCTGCGAAATACCCTCTAGAGTCTGGACGATTTAGAGATATATTCCCCTGGCACTTTGGTTCACTCCCTTTCAATGGACTTGTTCAAGCTCTTGGGGCGAGCAAAGACCATGTCCTCGACATTTATACACACTTACACACTTGTATATTGATGTTGGCTGCATTTCTGAGGACCATAAAATTTTAATGTTTTTTCTCAAGCTCCTTCAGGATTTCATTTGAATTGTGGACCGGAGTTTCGTCCTGTTGGAACAAGTTTTTCTCTATTTTGTATAGTTGGAGTAAATCTATGGCTTAGTAGAATTCTTCAGAACCTGTAGGTACTCTTTCTTGATTACCTTTTGTCTATTTGAAAAAGACTGGATACACTTTCCTATCATAACAGTAGACCAGTTCAAACATAATAACTTGAGGCTTGATAGTTGCCCTAAAATGTATTGTTAAAACCATTAAGACAATTATGATAATATATTTTATTAGTATCACATCTTAACATGGTTGGTTTCACTAAATAGTTAAAATAGAGGATTCGCTTTCTTAAGTGCAGAGAAACGAATTTGTTATTTTTACAGTATCACATCTTGAGTCATCCCAACTCTCGGAAGATTGTTCACAGTTTGAGATTGTGGTACCGACTGCCGAACCGAGTGGCGGCAACCAATACCTCTTAATTGTGCTGGAAATTGTCACTGGTGGACATGATCGGTCGGTTCCAGTGTCCAACGGTCGATAAGCGTGCGTGCGTCGGTGCCGCAAACTGCCCACAGCGGCTCGCCAAAGTGTGTTGGTCCCGTCGGCGGCGTCGCATTGGTCGGTTATTTTACATATTTTATTTATTTAAAAGTATTTACATAAAAGTATTTAAATACATTTATTTATTTTCATCGACATTTTTACCACATTTGAATTTCCCGCGTTTAATAATTTTAATTTAATTTTTTTAAACAAGTCAATTTTTTTTGTTTTCTATCGATTATCGGATCACTACACACATCATTTTAATTGTTTTTCTTTCTGCCCTTATAATAATTATTATTTGAACAATTATTTTAAATCTTTCCAACGTAAATTTTATTTTGAATTTCCAAAAATATTTATTAAAATTAATAATTTAAACAATTTTATTATTTGAAATTTCCCAGACACAAATATATTATAAAAAGCTATAATTTAAAATTTTATAAATAAACTTGAAAAAAGATGGCAATTTTTTTATTATAAACAAATAAACGCCATTTAAAAATATATTTTAGGATAATATATAATACCGTCGAAATATATTATCCTAAAATATATTTTTAAATGGCGTTTATTTGTTTAAAATTTTATATTCTTATAAAATATCTTTTAATTTAAATATTTAAATTTGATTTTAATTGCTAATTTCTAAATTTTCAACTTATCAGATTATTATCATTTCGTTATTATTATTTTAACAATATGGGGCTGTTTACATGCGTTTTCTAAAAAACATTTTATGAGCACCACTATACCTCTCATATATGTTTAACATTTTTAAGCACATTCATTGATTCCTACTTACTGATATACCTGCAGATTTGTCCGTTGAGGGGAGCTTAAATGATAAATCATTTCTGGTTGACAAAAAAGATTACAGACTTCTTTTTACTTTCTTACTTTTTTAGGGTACCTCGACAAATACGTGCACGACAAATACGCTAAAAGGGGATTGCAAAACTCTTTTTTAATTACTTAATGTTAAAGATATTTTTGAAGTATAAAATTAATAGAATTTTTTGAAAAATTTTATTTTATTATTTACTTATTGCTAAAAATATTTTCAGTCATTGTCAAATTATAAGTATTAGATTTTATTTTAATGAATATATATGAAATATGTAATGTCAATATCAATCTTAATGCCAATATTAATTTAATATACTGAAACAAACGATTAAAAAACACAAATTTACTTTCAATTAAACAATTATCTAAAAGAGATAACCTAAATGTCAATATTAATTGCTACTGCAAAAATATTTTTAGCAATAAGTAATTAATAATATAAAATTTTGAAAAAAAATTATTAATTTTATAATTTAAAAATATCTATATTTGTCGGGTCACCTTTTTTAGTCTGGCTTCCTTCTGTTTCTTGATGATCAGCTATCTGCTAGTTCTATCCCTTGACTTTGTCTTGGGATACTCTGTCTCAACCTTCATGATTGTGAAGTTATTTACCTTGTTTTCATTAACCTTTTTCATCACATATATTACTGGCTGCTATCAATAGGTCTCTCAAATGGACTTTTTGTGTAGTATGGAATTATTTAACTTTTAGATTTTTGAATTATTTATTTTTGGTTTTTTTATAAAATAAAATCTTTTTTAATTTACATGTTTATGCCAAGGTTGAATATTCATAAATTTCTTTAGTATTTTTAAATTATCTTTAATTTTTAAAATTTTTTAAAAATTTTAAATTAACATGCCTCAATTTTAATGTGGTTTTAAATTAACTTTTCTAATTTTGATATTTACTTTTAAATATTGAATTAACATTTTTTAATTTTTGGGATTTTAAAATAATTTAAAAATTTGTTTTAAATTAATTTGATTTTAATTTTTTAAATTATAATATTAAATTTAAATTTTCTAAATAAATTATTTGATGAGATGAAATTTTATTGTTATTTTTTTAAAGCTTTCTTCCTGTATTATATTATTTACTATTAATTTTTATTTTAGAACCGCGATAAATGGAAATTTTTCACTATTGAAGTTTGAAAAGGAATATAGTGCTGTAACTTGCCGTTATGTTTTTTCTGCTCTAAAAGATTATTTTATTCTTCAAAGTTCTCTAATGGGGGTGGCCACAGGGGTTTGTATTTGGATTGTGATTCTCCATATTAAGGATGAACAGCCTAATATCATTGATCAAGAACAGAATTCAAGATTTAGACAAACTGGATTAGATGAATCTCCATCGCCAAGTTTCCTCAGATTTTTGCCATCTCAGAATGGTCCAAGTTACATCAACAGAATGATATCTCCAGTGCCGAAGGAATTTAAAATTCCAAAAGTTATTGTTCATGAAATAACAGATAAAAATTAATGGAAATTACTTACAGTTACTCTACCAAGAATGATGATTACTTTTTAACATGATGCATTTTAATAAATATTTATTATTAAATTATTATCTTTTTAAAATATTAATCTTGTTTCAAGTACAGCTTTTAATGAAGACCAATCCATAAAACATTCTTCAGCCATAATTTTTATGTAATAAAATCTTATTTCTTTTTACCGTGAAAGCAAAACTACAGTATCGATTATTAAGAACACCAATATGACTTTTCATATTTTTATTTAAACAACAATTTTGATTGTCCTTAAGACAATCTTTGTCAAAGATTTCGTACGATTGCATTCTGAACTAAATTGATTAATGAATTAATTCTTATTATTTTTTAGCAAATGGGAAAATAAATATGTTAATAAAATATTTACTAAAAACTTATTGGATAGAAATTAAAATGATTATTAATTATTTAAAAAATATTAGATTGATTTATTTATTAAAAATTGTCAAAACTAATTAACTTATTTAAAATTGTAAAATTATTTGAAATTAAAAATAAATTTAAACATAACACATTTTTAGATAATAAGAATTAAAATATTAATCATCCATCTGGTAGGAGAGACACTTCCAAATCAACATACACATTCAAACACAAAACACCAAACATTCAAAATATTCCTCACATCGATAATATGTGATGAAACATATTGACCTTTAAAAAAAATCAATTTGTCGATACATGTCACACATACCGCCATCGCTCCTCGTATATAACAAATCACATCAATACATTTCAATCATTAAAAAAAATGCGTATATAGACAAAACACATTTCAATATGCCTATATAGCGCTGACCGAAATAATATCAATTTTAAAAAAAACCGATTTGCTTCTATACATGTCACAGATCTTGACAAGTGTGAGTACTGGTCACATGCAAACAAAGAAATCAATCTATCACACAGTAAATAATAAATGAGCCAACCAACCGAAATATAAAAAAATAAATATTAAGAAAAAATAATTATTTTTTCTAATATTATTATATTTTTTGTTGTTTTCGTAATAATAATAATAATTTACCAAAGTTTTAAATTAATTAAAACGAATTGTTTTAATAATTAAATAAAAGTAAATAGTTTAAAGATCTGTCGAAAATGAGCCACTTTTTATAGATAAAGAAATCAGAGTTTTAATAATAAAATTTGAGAATAAGACATGTGAAAACTTAATTATATGCAATATTGAATTGGTAATAAAAATTTATTCCGTCCTTTATTTTGCGGTCTACGCGGTATTGACTTGTAAAGTTTTATTACACAATCATTCGATATTTTTGACCATTCTTCTATAATATTTTGACTTGAATCTCTTATAACTCAACCTACATATTTTCAAACAAATTTAAATCAGGTGATTGTGGTGGCCTATCAGTTATTTAGCAGTTTTTCATTTTTTGATAAAAGGTTTTCTGTACTTTTCGATCGATGACATGGAGCACCATCATGTTGAAATATCTCATAACTTTTGTAAAAGTGCATTAGTCCTTCATTCAAAACACGTTGATATTGGCCTTATTCAAAAAACGAATCAAGATTATTTCACTATTTTCCTTGATGGTAACCACATCCTTAACCCTTTACAACAATGTTTGACGGTTGTGATAATGTATGACTTACTTTCTCCTTATCCAAGCATTTTACTTGCATAAATCATATTTTTTAGCTTTATTCGGATACTACATTTATCTGAAAAAATTAATTTGGACAATTTTTCATTAGTTCCAAGGTATAATTTGTTGTTCATTTTAATAGTGTCCTAATTTGTTTTTAGTTAAAAGAGAACATTTAGATGAAGCATGACCAAATAATTTGAAGTTTCTGTAATATAGATTTTACGGTTTTAATACTCAAATTTTCCAAGCAGTTCCATAATTCTTTTGTCCTTTAAAAGGGGCGCAATTTACTGATTTTAAGAAAAATACGTATTTCTTTATCTGTGTATTTTCGTCTTATTCCACAACTTAGTTTCTGTTTATAATTTTTGAACTTTCATATGTCTTTAAGATGTGTTTGATTCCTCTTCTTGTTATATTATATTTTCTCCACAACGCTTAAAATACACTTGTTTTACAATTGATATAACCATCGTATGATTTTGTGTTAAAGTTTTTGGCATTTATAAAAATAATAAATAGGTTATATGCAGACGTTTTGTTATTTCATTAGAAACATCCGCCAATTCTTTATTCCCTTGTTTCAAGTACGCTTCATGTGACGGTCTCCCTTCGTTTCTTCACTATGTTCGATGGTATTCACAATCCGCCAACTCTCTGTTCCCGAACCGTTTAAGTCGATAGATAATGACTTCTTTTCCTAAACGACGATTAGAATTCTAACTCAACGATATTGCATTGATTTAACAAAACGAACAATTTACGTTATGAGTTTGACAAAATAAACATTATCTTCTCTATCAGCCATTTTGCTTATTAAATTAATGGAGGAACTAAATTTAAGTAAATTTCTCAACATTTCAAAATGAACACATTCAACAAACAAAAGTTTCAAAACTCCTCGCCACAAAAAAACTTATTAAGTCTTTTCAAACAAAAAAATCCACAAAATTAATATTAATAAGTTTTTTTGTTAATAAAAAAACTTATCCATTTCAAAACAAAAATGCAGAGAAATTTATCTTCAGTAACAAATCTATTACATCTTTTACACTGTGTTTTGATATTGTTTGTGTATATAAATGCAATACTTTCGATGCCAAATATATTGGAAAGAATATCTTTCATCTTTGTAAACGAATTCAAGAACATAATCGCAAAGATGGTAAGAATAATATTGCTGAACTCAGGAAAAAATGTAAATGATATATTGATTGTATACCGTATGTATTCAACTATAAGCTCATCTGTGTATAAGCCGAACTTCGTTTTTAAGACACAAACCCCAAAAAATGGTATTTCGCATATAAGACGAGGTGCAAATTTGAGACATAGATACTGTGAGTAATAATAGTTACGTAATAAATATTGTCTGTTAATAACAGAAATAACTAAGATTAGTTACGCAATAATTATTGTGTGATTGCTGATCAAATTGATTGTGTAAAGTCAGTTGTGATGATTCAATAAAATGGGTTACTTGTCTGATGTTGAATGTATACTGAATGTATGTTGAATGTATGTTGAATGTATGCTGAATGTATGTTGATAGTATGTGTGTGTTTGAGAGTGTAAACAAATGAAAAGGCTTTGAAAATGTGAGTTATTATAACATCACTATTTTCCCCATTAAATAGTTGAGATAATAAATATTGTGTTATAATTAAGAAATCTTAGAATCGGAAATAATCATTTTATTTTAAATTGATAACAGATACAATAAACAACAAACAAAAGTAACGAATGGGAAGGGCTACAGTCACATTGCGGTATTAATAGTCTTCCTTTTCAATTGCTGTTTGTGATGGAGAATCTTTCCAATGTCTCCTCCATTTGGTAAAGAATATGTCATTAGAAAAATGGTTTAATACCAAAAACCTTGTGACACCGCGATATTTCAACGCATGAATCATTATTTTGACTAAAATCACTAAAATGTAAATATAAACTAAAATGAGAATTTAAAACAAATTATACAAACAGTAGCGTCGCTATGCGGGTGCGGGGGGGGTGCAGACCGCACCGCGTGACACAATCTCAGAGGGTGTCACCAAATGAAATAACCCTGTATAAATAACTGGACGTTAAGCTAAGGTTAACTAAAAAACACAGGTTATTCGGAGTCCATGACGGCAGTTTCCGGTTTAGAAATATTACCACACTGGGTGACAGCAACCCTAGCGACGTCATTGTATACAAATTAAGCATATTATAAAAATTGCTATAATATAAAAATAATTTAATGACAAAATAATATTTCCTCTACTACATATTGCATGGATGTTTTTGGTGAACCAGGTTTTCAGTTATTTAAGAAACAATTTGTGAGATTCCATCAAATAATTCAAAAAAATATTTTGAGAGCTAAAAGATGTACAAAATCGTCAAGTGAGGTATTCTGGCTATATGAAAAATAATACATACTGTAAAATGGTTAAAGGTTTTATCTTAATATTATATTTATAGACATGGTTCTGTATGTTGCGACCGCACAACTATCAATTTTGAGTCCATAGATTTATAATAAAATAAATATAAATAACCTAAAAAAAATCTAATTTGTTTTGAATGAAAATTTTTGGAAAAATATTAATATCCGAGCCTGAACATTTAATAGACTAAAAATTGATTAATGTGATATCCAAGGGGATTCATTAAATCATTTCGAAATATTCTGATGTAAAACATAATTATTCATCGATTATATGATCATGTAGCCAGCGACGAGATTGTTAATTGTTCTCTTCATATTTCCAAAAGTGTTCAATTTTATATGTAACCCCCTAAGAAAAGAACAAGTAAGGTATTCTGAAATATGAGAGATAAACTGGCTTTGGTTTTCCTCAACAGAAGACGTAAATATAGGTTGTTAATAATTTTCTGATCTAACCATTGTAGTTGATAACAGAAGACGAATTCATTTGAATAAACTTCACAAATAAATAATACGTAAAGGAAACACGAGAAAATCTTTCGTTTGATACATTAATTTATATCTATCTTTTACTGAAACTAGATTCTGCTCCTTTTCCCTTTTTTGGTCATTATCCAAGATTGGATTTTCTGTCTCGAGTGCTTTGATTGCTAATTCCTTACAGCAAGCCAAGACCAGTCTTACAAAGTTTCTAAGATTATCAAGTATGTTCAGAAAACGTTTGGCAAATATGTTTTTATGCATAATATATTAATATACAAGACATCTTTAAAATTAATTTGTAATTATGAATAATTGTATTCATCAAGAATTAAATTATTTAAAATATTAAAAATATTCTTCCTCGTCGACTCAAGGGAAAGGAGAATATTCAGAATATTCTAGCTAATACTTGAAAATTGTATATCTTCTAAATGTCTCTATGGAATTCGATTATCCTCATAGACCAAGTTACATTTCTCACCACTATTACCGAAATTTTTTCTTTAATTTCGTCTTTTTACTGCATATTTGAAAATTCTCTCTCTATCGGTAATTTTCTGTTTGCTCCTAATAAAACTTGAACTTTGACATCTATAACCACGGAGCTATGATTCATTCACAAAAGTCTTGCTCACAAAGGTTTCTGTACTTGCTTCGACAAGAAGGGAATTTCCCTTCAACATTTAATAACCGTTCGTCACCATACGCTTAGAGTACGCAAATCAATAAATCCTTATTTCTCTCTTTTATGATTCAATCTGTGGATGGTTGTTGAAATCAATGGGTGATCTGTATTTACAACCTCGTTTTGATCATTCCGGTTTGCATTGGAATCTTTCGTAATTTCGCGATCTTGAGTTTTGTCCTTTCGGTGGAAAAATCAACAGTTGGCTGTCTTACAAGATCCTTGAACATTGTTCTCATAACACTGAATACAAATATCGTCAATCCTTACCAAATTAACAATAGCCTTTCTCATACTTCAAATAGATTAGAGCGATTTTCATTTCCATTCTCTGATATCTTATATTTGGAATTCTGGAATCGGTAGTTCTAGACAAATATATCGTTTTCGTTCGTGAATCGCGGCCGATTTTTTACCTTTATCGACATTTGACGCTCCAATACCATGGACCGCATTTGACACCATTTTTCGAGTTTCCGCTTCACTGTCTATTCAAACTTTCAAGGGCGCAACTCCCTCCTCGAGCTTCAAGGCTTTGCAACGTCTCTCTCATATCACCAACATTTTTTTCAGGTAAATTGAGCAACAGATTTGGATAGAGCAATTCATTTCCCATTTTTCCTGCTTTGTCAATTGCTCGGATATGAGACGAAATTCGACTATTTCCTTCATATTTACCGAATAGTTATGATTGTAGTCCCTAAATAACTTTTCAAGTTTACCCAGAATGGCTCAATACGCACTTCCTCCGAAACCGAATTTTTGTACAAGATCTCGAGTATGTCCTTTCAAACGCTTTTCCAGCTGCAACTGCTAATTGTTGTCCAGAATTTACATCATGTCAACACATTGATCAAAATTTTGTCTCCATTTGGCGTATTCAATCTAGGTAGCTGCAATCTTTTTAACCTCAATGTTAGCATCAATTCTTAAGGATAAAATACATACGTACCCTGTGGAAAAACGTGTTCTGTAAAAGAGATTTGTAGATGGGACCTTTCTTGCTTCAAGAAATCAATCCATGATAGAAAAATTTTTTAAATTGTTGAATGATCTTCATCCTAACATTAAATTTACTAGAGAATCTAAAGTAGTCTTCCAATAAAGTAAACTTCCTTTCTTTGACATTCTTGATTAAAGCGAAATATAAAAATGAATTACAGAAAAACAACGTCTTTACACAACATCACACAGCTTTTCTGACGAAGAATATAGAAAGTATAAAAAGCCTTGTTCACAATGTTTTGAATTAGTGAAATTGACATCAAGGTTTGAATTTTCTTAGTGGACGCTTTAGGCACAATTTTTACTCAAATAAACAAGATTATCTGAAATCTATATTTAAGTTGATTACCAAATTACTATGGACACTTATGCTTTTTAAATTTTAACTTGTGGGATGAGATGATAATCGAAATTAATAATCATGTTAATTCGATTTTTATATTTTGTTTGGATATTCCGTTTATTGTGAAAAACGCGTTTTTTCTATTTAATACAATTTAGGAACTTGTTATTCATTGTCATTTTCTACAACATAACTTTGAATTAATTTTTTAATTAAACAAAACCTTTTAAGTCTTGTCGTTTTTTTCATTTAGTGAAATGTTTGTCTAATAATAAGAAAGCCAAATATTAAATAAAAACATATTGCAAATGTGAGGAATATTTTGAATGTTTGATATTTTGTGTTTGAATGTGTATGTTGATTTGGAAATGTGTCTCTCCTAATCAGATGGATGATTAATATTTGAATTCTTATTATCTATGTGAGGGATAATTGTGAATGTTGCAAGTTTGTTGTTTTTATGCTGTTTAGATTTGTGACTCTCCTACTCAGATGGGATTGATATGTTTATTGATTGATTATTTGAATCTAATGAAATTAATTTAATGATATTAATTTTAAGTA
>MQRK01249549.1:979-14055 GCA_001938485.1 Girardia tigrina
AATATTCTCTCCTCCGTTGACAAAACCATTTTCAATTGGAATTAACTTCGCAATAAATTGACTTTCGTCAATGATTAGATTGAATATCAAAATGATATTTTTTTTAAAAAATTTAAAACTCTCAGTGTCAAGGTCAAAGTGTGTAGGTATGTTTTTTGTTCACGAATCTATTTCATAGTTCGATGTCATAGAAATTTGCATTTAAAAAGTCTGCTACAACGCTGATTATCAAAAAATAAACCAGACAATGAAAGGTGCACAGTGACTTTCTGAACGCACTGTATTATAATAATTTAGTCATATGAAGTAATGAGTTATTTTGAGTTTTAATATTTTGTTTTCTTATTTTTGTTTTTTATCTTATGGTGCTTTTTAACGATCGTAAAAATGTGCAAAATATAACGATTTTTTAAGCTGATATGTTTTTATTCATTGTTTTGCTGATTATTGCATTAAAATATAGATAAAATAGGTATTTTTGTGATTTTAATGAAATTACATCAAATATATGATGAAATATTAAAGATTAATTTTTTTGTGATCAAAAGCGTTTCAATAAAATTTAAATTTAAACAAATGAACACCCAACAAATACACCAGATTTTAAAGTATTTGTAAGTTGGGGCAACAAAATCTGAAGAATGTATCTTGAAAAACATGCACCGGAATCATTATAAGTGCTATGACCATAGTATATGGCCATGTAATTGAACCAACTCTTTCGATCAAGTGTCTGTACCAAATGTTGTCGAGAGGAAATAAAGAATTGGGTTATTTCTAATGTGACGCTGGATGATTTTCATGGCATACCGAATGTTGTTGGAATTTGCAGAGAATCAGGAGGGTATTTTATGCAAATATACGCGTCATTACCGATTCTTGGAGTGCTTATATTCGCTTTCTTTATTTTATGATCTGCAGCGGTTAATCATATAGTAAAATTTGTCGGTAACGTTGATTTAATTGTATACATGAACAAAAACGATTGTCTACGTCCTGAGTTGAGAGAAAATATTTCCTATGGTTTTATCAAATTAAGTCTCTGAGAACATGAAAAACTTACATGATTAACAATAATATGGATACTTTAAACATTGCAACACGTTATAATAACATTATAAAAATAATAAATTGCTTTTTGCTAAAATCTTTTATTGACCACACCTTTTAAACATAAACCATTTATTTTATTTCTTTTATAATAACAACAGCAATTCATATACGAATAAAATAATATTTTTCTTCAAATTTAGGTACCCAAAATTAAAAGTTTTTACAAAATAATTTAAGGTAAAAAGCAAATCATAAAAACCGACACAGTTAATATTTGATTAAAAAACAAATTCTCATATGGCAAAAAGTTTTTATGGTTTGTACATAAAATTAAAAATAAAACAGCATTTTTACAACTTTCAGATATTTAATTAATCGGCATTATGATAGCGAGAATTCGATCCGCCATAATAACATCTTGATGCTCTATTACATCCAGCAAGGAACTCACTTGAATGGAACAGAGTGTCTGGGTCAGTCCTAAAATTCTTTAAAGCTTTAGTAAAACATGTTCTACTACATAAAGTCTCTGCAATATAAAACATTCCATATTCACTATAAGAACCCTCGAAACAAGTGTTTATAGGAGATGATACGAAATATCAACTGATTCAACAGCAGACAATGTCGGTTTTGTCGAAGTAAATTTTCACTCACATTAATTATTGTCAAATTAAACGTCTGGACAAACGAAAAGTAACTGTAACACGCGAAAAGTTTATTTTCAAAACACTGTTTAATTGATAATATTTAAACAAAATATTTATCAAAAAAGTAAATATTAAATATTTCAAATAATTAAAATATCTAATATCCAACACAAACAGGAAATTTAATTACAGTCAAAGTTCGGTTTAACGAAAATCAATTTACACGGATTTTGGTCTTTCGCAAAAAAAATAACGAAAATTCAGAAATTTATTGAATTTTTTTATTAAAATAATTCGTGATTTTCATACCTTTTCTTTTTTTTTGTTTTCATAATATCTTCTTTAACTTTTCCAAGATTAATAAAATCGATACAACTGTTTTGCAGCATATAAGCTTCCAATAAATTAATATATGAGATCACCTCATTATAACTAGTTTTTCTTTCTCTTCCTCTTCCTCTGAGACTTTTTCTTCGGTTGGTTGTATTTCATCTATGCAAATTTCTTCACTGTTTAAATCATCATGTTCGATGTATTCATTGCAAGTTGGAAAGTCAACATCAAGTTGATTTTCTTGAGTATCTTCAATATAATCATCTATTATGTCAACTGTATTTTTTGACCAATTGTTAAATGCTTTATTAAAACAGTTTGTGATTGTTTTGGTACTCATACAATTCCATTCTTCAATAATCAACTATAAAATATCTTTAAGTTTTGTGTTTTTAAGCAAATTTGCATAGCATATACCATCGTTTTCATCATTCAATGTTAAATTTCGCATAAAAAACTTACGATAGTTGGCCTTGAAAGAACGAATTATACCTTGATCTAACGGCTGAATCTGTGAGGTGGTTGTTGGTGGCAAAAAATATAATTGAACATTAGAGAAAGTACTGTTGATATTATGAACTGGTGCATTGTCCAGTATTAATAAAATTTTCCTATTTTCTTTTTGCATTCTGTCATTAAGTTGATTCATCCAGTTAAAGAAAATAGTGCTTGTCATCCAAGCCTTTTTGCTGTTTTTATAATCCAACCCAAGGTCATTCAAATTCAAGTGTTTAAACCCGTGTGGTCTCTGTGCCTTTCCAATTAGTAATGGTATTTCTTTTTGATCAGATAAATTTGCACAAAAAAGCAAATTTTACCGCATGCCCTGTCGTCTTTTGATAAAACAAGTGTTTTTTTTGGACGGGCATTTGAAAAACAAAGATGTCTCGTCACAATTGTATATGTTCCTTGATTCAAATTCTGCTTTCATGTGTTCAAAATCACTCCAACTGTTCTTTAAGTCATCCACTTTAACCAATCCTGCTTCTTCACAAACAGTTTTATTAATTATTAGAAAGTGCTGTTTAAATTTTCTCAGCCATGTATTTGATGCTTTAAATGATTGAAAATTATAAGCATTGGCGATTGACAGTGCTTTTCGGTCAATAAATCATATGTCAAAATGTGATTCATTAATCTTTTACGATTAAACCATTCAAATAATACATTGAATAATTTTTGGTTAATTTCTTTTGTTTGTGTAATATTTTTTGCATTTCTTTTGTTTTCACATATTTTCCGTAGATCTTTCTCTTTTTTTTAATACTGAATTGATTGTTCCAAGCGAAATATTATTTTTTTTGTCAATCCAAGTTGTGTAACATCGGGATTCAATAACTTGTAATTTAGAATTTTAATTTTTTCATAAATACTTACATGTCATCTTGTTTGCTTTTGATTATTCACTCGGTTAGTCATGGGTTTTAGTCTTTCGTTAAAAAAATTTCGTTAAACTGTATATTAAAACAAAATTTCGTGGACCTTTAAAATATATTTTTCGTAATATAGACGTTTTCGTTAATTAAAATTTCGTAAAATAAAACGTTGACTGTAGTTTGTTATTACACAAATCCATTTTCGTAATTGACGGAAGGTTCTTGATATTAATTTCTTTGATTCTGTTATCAAGTAATGAAAGTATTTCTAAATTAATCATTTTATCCATATTTGGTAATTCTCTAATTTTATTACTTCCCAATCCGAGTTCTCTTAACTTTATTAAATTTCCGAAATTTTCCGGAAGCTTTCTCATTATATTATGTGCAAGATTCAACCAAGTCAATTTTTTAAATGCAAAATTCATTTGGTATTGATTCAATCGTATTTCCACTTCAATCCAACTTAGTAAGATTTACAAGTTTGGAAATTGAAGGATTAATTACACGAATCCCGTTTGTAAAAAATCCCAATTTTCTTAAATTTACGAAATTAGAAACACCAACCGGCATTTCCTCGAAATAATTGTCAGAAAGGCCCTGTTGAATTTGGAAGGTCTAATTCATCCGGTAAGTTTCTATGAGATGTCTTGTTAAATCAGTCCACGAAATCCTTTTCAACAATGTTAAGTTTGGGTCTACGAATAGAATTTTGTTATCATTTAAGGCAATTCTTTCTAAAAACAGACAATTTTTGATTTCAGAAGGAATTGAATCAATCTTGTTTTTAGAAAGTATCAGTGCATTTATGTTTGGATTTGGTAATTGGGAATTTTCTAAAAGTTTCTTTGAAAGGTCCTGAATTTTATTTTTCATTTTCTTTGTTTCTGCGAAGTAAATTTAAAAGTTCTCCTATTTTTTCCTCATTCGCTAATTTCGATACTTATAATAACAAGAGCGATTGGTGAGTTTTTGTATGTTTTTTTATTTTTAAATCTAAAATTTAATTTACCATTATTCGAGACAAAATGCATATTCACGTCTTTACTGAAGTAAGAACACCAGATCATTCAATCTCAAGTAAAAACTGGGCTCTAATTATGATTCGGATTCTATAATGCTTCAAAGCAGACCCGATAGAAACAGAGTTTGGATTTTTTAGGGCGTCAAAATAATGTTTTTGCACTTAATTATATTTATAAAATCATTTTTGGGTATTAGATAAATATGTTATAGAGATATTGTTTTGGTGTATGGAATAGTGTAAAGAATATTTTAAATTAGTGATGTTTATAGAGTTTCATAAAAATGATCTTATTTATCTTACATGAAAGCCCGATTCATTTTTAGAATAGGAATTGGGTAAAATAAGAATCTAAGTCGGACATGCCGGCTAAAAGTAAAAGAAGATGCCGTTTTTTATCTCAATTCATCGCGAAATTGCGATACATTGCTTATAATTTTAAGTTGCAAAGGATAAAAAAAATAATAAAATTAGTTTTTCATCTTATCTTATTTTTATCTTCTTTATAAATACCTAGGATCCCATGTCTTTGCACGTATTAATTAAAATTAAAATATAAAATTAAAATCAAAGAATGCCAAATATTATATTCCATATCTTTTACAATGAATAATATATTTATTAACCTAATTCAGAAGTAATGTTTTTCGGCTGTGTTCCATATCATCTTTATTCAAATGAGATTCGATATGTTCAGTATAAGTATAATATGATCAATAGAAACAGAACTTTCATGCATTTATTAATCATGTTTATCAAAATACAATATACTAATATAGGTATGGAACATTTCCATATTTTATATCCCTGGGATAAAATATATATATATATATATCCAATAGAATTTTCTTTAATTTATAAATACTCAATAAATTTCATAAATTAAAAATATTTTTCTTTACATCACAAATATATGAACACCATTCTCGGTATTTAAATGCGTTTTATCAACCCCGACAAGAACATCCACAATTTCCTCTTTCATGTTATAAGAATACGTTTTACTCTGTTTAATTATATCATAACAATTTACAGAATTACTCGTTCCATCGGTATAAAAATGGTAATTTCCCATAACTTTATCTCCTCTTCTTTTACTCTGATTTACACCCGTATTTATCAGTACTTCACCCACATTAACATCTTCCTTCATATTTGTAGCAATAGTAAAGTGATGAACCTTATTATTTCCACTTGTAAAAACTGCAATCATATTTCCAAAACCCGCAACTTCCAAAGTTGTACAGACAGCAAATGTTTCTATTCTAATTTTATAGTTATAATTCCGTCCTCATCATTATTCGTTGATGCAGGTCGGCAAAATCCCAAAAACCCGCACTGTACAAAGTATTATCCACAACGCCAACAGAATGAACGGGGCCTGCCGTTACCTTAAATTTGCTAATCAATACCATTCCTTCTAATTTTATGAAATTTGAATTTCCCTTTGAATCTCCGGCAATTGCGATTTTATCGTAAGAACAAACTGACCAGAAATCATTTTCACCGTGAAAATACCGAGAATTATTTTACTCGGACTTACTAATGTACGTCTATTAGAGGATGCAATTAACATAAGATCATCCGAACTTGTAGAAACAATTGGAAGTGAACACAGAAATTTCAATAAAAAAATCATCTTTTTTTCGGGCTTAAAAATTTTTGTTTGAAATTAAAATTTTTTCTGTTGAAATCTTTGTAATATTTTAACCGAATGTCGTATTTATAACTTATTTATTTAAAATATTATCAAATATAAGATATTAATACTGTAAGTGTAATAATTAACAAATTTTATTTTATATTTGTACAGACAACATTTTTTAATTGTTAATTTTATCAAACAAACAAAGAACGTTTTAGTCATAAAACTTTCAAAATTTTTTAAAAAAATAAGTATAAGAAAAAGATTTAACAATTCAATTTACATAAAAAAACAAAAGCAAATTTGTGGGAAAATTAAAAAAACGAGGAAAAGAAGTTATCATCATTCAGAAATCCAAATATACCAACTGTTCAAGCATCTTGCAATTTGATAAACGTACACGAATTTCGCAGAATAAAAAACGACATTGATACGCGCCATGAGAAATTGCATGAATGAAAAGACATAAATAATGTTCTGTGTACAAATGGCAACAACGCTTATTTTCATTTTAAATAACATCGCCTACATATTTTCATTCAAGACGCCAACCATTTATAGTGTTTTTGACGTTGAACTCTGAGCATCACAAACTTGTACAAGAAGGAGTTCTTTAAGCATTCAAAAGAATAATCGTGGTGTTTTTACAAATTTAGGCCTTTCTCTACATAAATATTCTTCGTAATGTGTAAATTATCTACAAAAACAACATTTTAATAATTATTATGGATCAGCGTTTTCCGTTTAAGAACATCAAAGATGTCATCAAATTAGGAAGTTAGCAAATATTTAAACTTCGCGCTTTAACTCCCCCAACGACTGCCTTAGAAAAACTCTGCAATATTTGTGATTTCCATGCTTACGTTTATGGTCACAGCATCCCTGAAATCCCTCGGTAATCCTCCTGAACCTCCCAAAAAGATGGACGTACTTTATCGGCATTTGCTGGGCCTACTTGGGCAGTAATAAAGGATGCTTCAATACTGCTTGGTTGACCCGATGAATGCGATTTATTTGGAATTTCTACTTAATTATAATATGCTGTTTGTGTATTATATTTAACTTCGTTTATGTATTTTCATTGAAAAAATAATTTTAATTTTACCATATATTAATAGCGTAGTTTTTCTATAAATTAACATCACTATTTAATTAATAAAAATAAAACATTGAACACCAAAGATTTTATAAAAAATAGAATAAAAATTTAAATTTTAATCATTTAGATATAATTTTAACTTTCAATATAAATTGCAATTTTACGAAAACAACCATAAAATCAGAAGAATTAATTATTTTAATCTATTTTAAAGTTTTTCTATTTTACGTACTTCTTGATTTTAAATAGAATTCCTTAGACTCAACAAGATTCTTGTAATATTTATTTGTAAAAATTATGTCGCTAATTTGTAGGACCTTTACACCAACTGCTGATACCCAATATAATTTAGCTGGTATTTTTTTAATAAATTTGATGAATTTGACATTAATTTTGCAATGGTTTACTCTTAAACTTCAATGTAAATTCGGCAAAATCAAGCTCAATTAATAGTAAATTTTGCTCTAAAATTCCGTTTATACGTGACTTTATCTACTTAGATCTATTACAACTCAAAATTAAAATGGAAATGTTGCTGAGTAGTGACTCTCTTAAAGAATCTCGTCGTATTGCGCAAAATATATGATGTAGTCGTTTTCAACCATGTTGGGTGACTTATCCAGCGGATACGACAGACGACGTTCTTTATTCTGTATCTTTTTGTTTTGAGAATGCACTTAGGAAAAAGCAGTTTTAACATACAAATATTAACAAAAAAATAATACGTTCGTTTTACTATAAATTATTGATGTTTTTACAAGAGCAGATTTCATTAAATTTTTAATAAAAAGGTGTTTTCTTAGATCAGAACGCAGAAGTTTATACACTAGATCAAAAAAAATAAGGGCCGATAAATCGACAAGTAATAATTATTCGAGAACTTATTTCTTTAAAAATAAACCTCTACTTGTTAGTTGTGATCATTACAAAGGTACACAAAGTGGTTTCCCATTCCAAATATTAAATGTAGTGTATAATATTAAGAAAACAAATGCATTTATAAATTGAAATTCATCTTTTAACATATGATCTCTAAACATGAACCAAGCAAAAATAATGTGAGCACATTCTCAACAAGATTCTCTCAAATTTACCGTTGACGTCTCTAAGTTTAAATTGCGTCTTCCATCGTATTTAATTAAAAAAACCAGACTTAATTGAATTAAATGGTTTTTAGGATATCATAACACCAGATCTCAATTTTGAGTAGATTAAGACGATTATATTACTGGAAAAAGGTCTTTTTAGCACGTTTTTCCCAGCATCATCTCTGTGAGCCATTGGGGTAGGGATATATATTTAGAATTTGTTTACTCTTCATTTTTTTGTTTGGGAGTTTTTTTATTTAGATTTTTGGATAATATGTTTCTTATTAATAATATCTAGTGGTTTTTTCTAAGGAGAAACCATTCGGTCCAAACATAGAAAACTAAAACATTTTCAGACCTGCTGATAAAATATTTGTTACTTTAGTCAGGTTATTTCAACCAAATTGGTTTAACAGTATAATGGGTTTAAGGAATCCATCATTAAAGTGTTATTAAACATATTACGAAAACTCGCGATACAGTGAAGATTCTCTGCCATTACTTTGTAATGTATGGAAATAAAATACTCTTCAATTTCTTCTGGTCTCATAGAAAATCAGGGGTTGCGTTTGAAAACTGGCGCAAGAATATTTCATGTAACTATAATTTGCGCAGCGAGCGCATTTTGTCCCAAAGATTTATCCCTGAAATGACGGAAAAACAAAATTTACCTAGAAGTAACCACCACAATTGTTGTGCTATAAAGAAAAAATGTTCGATACTTTTTAAAAACAGAATAAAAAAATAAATAAAATAGATTATAACTGTTCTTGAAACTTGCTCGCAATCTCGAAATCGTTGTTACAAAACAATGCCTTATTAAAAGTTTAAAAAAGCGGATCATGTAAAAAATATTCCCCCAGAAGGATCATGTAAAAAATTTAAAAATAATGTAATAAATTAACTTTTTATTAATTCAAATAAAGCTTCAAGTATTCGATCTTTATTGTTAAATTTAAAACGAATTTCGTTCAAAAATTCCTGTCTGCTTTCTGTTATGTGCCCTTTCTGCTTTTAATTTCCACTTTAATAATATTATTGAAACTTTCCACTGATTGTGTATTAACACCGGTAATGTTGGTGAATTGGTATTTATGGCCAACAGTGCCACGCCCGTAATTGTGACTATGTAAACCACCATAAGATCTGCGTTCACCGGTCCAGATTAAACTATTTGCGGCAACTTGATTACAAATTATGGGCATCCAGGTGTTCATGCTTTTGTTCAGGATAATCTTTGCAAACCCGTGTGTTATTCCGCTAGTAACCTCAACAATGCAAAAGCGTCAGTCCTCTTTGTCGGTGATCTTCTTCCGTGACTTTTGCACCTGAAATTTATCATTGTTTCGTCAATTTCTACGTGTCTGTTCGGGCCACCAAGTTTATTATCACTGAAATCGGGAAGTTGAACGTTTTAACCATTCGATTTATTATCTTGTAAATCGTTGGCCTAGAAATACCAAAATAATTTACAATTGCATATCTTGGAGATTCACTTGCGTATCTAATCCATATGCGAAGAGTAATTATCGGGGGTGTACTTAATCCATCAAATTCCGAACCTGTTCTTATAGAAAATAGTTTTTATATTGTATACATTCTTTGCTCACACAGCGCCATGCGAATTTGTCGAGATTTTCGGTGTATTCGACAAGTTTCATGTGCGTGGAACATCGCACATTTTTTCTCTTGCCAATAATTGTTCAATAAAGCACCATAAAATTAGTTCTTCTGGAGATTTATTCAACAAAGTTCGTTCTAATTCGTCAGCAGTCGCTTTTGAGGGTAAAAAAGTAATTTAAATATCATGTAAAAAAGCAAATCATTTAAAATCAAATATATAATAAATAAAACAATTTTAGAATATATTCCGAACAAAAGTAAATTGCAACCCTAACGTGTATTAAAAAATAATTTGAAAAATCATAGCAAAAAGATGTTTTGGTTTGATCGTCTGTTCTTATATTTTCTGTCAACCGAAAAATCTCATGGACGCAACTATTTTGGATGAAGATTTGGTAAAAGGCGCTTTAAATGGAAAAATAAAGTTCGTTTTTTAAAATATTTTTGAATGGCAAATAAGTCTTGCAAACGTTAGGCGACATTAAAAAACATGCAGTCGACCCTCTCAAATTCTCCTTTTACGGGACAGAAGAAATGTGGAGAGTTTGAGAGGTGTTTTTTAATACTATTATTCACATAAAATCATAGAAATTAATTATTTAGACACTATAAACAGTTATTTGAGAAAAAATAATATTAAACTGTATTTAGTTAAAAAGTTTTATTCCCGTTTAAAGCCAAAATTCGTGATTCTGTTGATTTGTATCGTTCTCGTTCTTTTCATTATATTTCTACAGGCCCCTTAATACGCTGCTCGTAATTTCGATGAAGGAGGAATGTTTGAGAGAGGCATCTTCCATTATCTCATGGAACTCATCACGACTGTAAGTAGCATCTCCACGGGTGTGACTTCATTGTCGTCGAATTCTCGGTAACCCCCCCGTTTTAGTTGCCCCCGAACCCGAACTAACCCTAGTTGAAAAATGTCGTTTTATTATTATTTAATAAAAAAATATTTTTAAAAAATGAATAATGAACTGAAATTTCATCAATTATATCATTTAATGCAAAATGGAGAGTTTTCATTATATTCAATTGTTCATTATATTCAATTGTTATCAAATCATTTTGAGCAATGGGACCGGGCAAATTGAAAGTATCAACCATTTCCTCATAATCCTTTGTATCCTCATTAATTTTAATATTAGCACTACCATTATTTTCTGTGTAATACCCCGGCTTCTTCCAACAATTAATTGTCTTTGCTTGGACATTATCCCACGGCCAATCAATATAAATAATGGCATACTTCATACTCACGTTTTTACATGGTTCCTGAACATCCTATTTTTTCCACCTGAGCAGAAATACTGGAATCAAAAAATGATAAAAATTTGCTTTAAGCTTCATATTATGCCCATGTCTAAAGGCTGTGTTATAAAGGTGCTATTCTTTGGAGGGAAAATTAATTGCGTGTTTTTGGTGAATAAGTAATCCTATGACTTGGGCAATTACCGAATAAAAGCGCAATTTTTTTCTATCATCTTCTTCTATCCAATTTCGAAATCCATTATCAAACATTCACTGGTCATCCACGCTGATTTATTGGAGTGATAAAAACTAAAATTTTCCGGTTTAAAATTTATAAAAGCACAGTGGATGGCAAACTTACCCGCTACAGAGGCTTTGATTCTTCAGAACCGTCTTCGTTCTCGCAGAACAATGTACTGCTCCTATCTTTATAATTTCAGATACCTTGCTCGCATTCTTCATTGAACCTTTAGATGGCACTATTGTGAAAAATAAATTTGTTTCATCGCAATTTTAAAATCACAGTCTTCATAATCTTTAAGGGTTGTAAATACATCATTGCGGAATTCATCAAATTTTTCCTCGTAAAACCAGCGCTTTAACCCGCAATAATTTTTTCTGATATTTTATTCGTATTTTAATTGCTGAATCCGATCATTTGATGCCCTAAACTCTGTATGATCACATTCCTTTGCTTGAATTTTTGCCCTTCCTTTTAATATTGTTTCTGAATCAAAATAACCTTTATTCAAGGGCTGTGATCCATTTCAGTAATTTGTCCTCGATTTCTTTAAATTTAATATCCTTGTTACGATTTGATAAATTCGAATTTCTTGAGTAAGATGTGAAATTTTTCTCTGTTCTTTATGTATTCCCAGATTGATCTTCTGGATGTTACTTTTTTACATTTTTCAGAGAAATGCAATAAATTTTTGTATGTGATGTATCAGGATTCCTTTAGATCCAATTTAAAATTTGAACCTTTTCATTGAAAACTAAAGATTTGCTTCTTTTCTCCTTTGTCAATTTATGGGGTAATTAACAAAATTTTAAAGATATGTTAAAAATTTGGGAGGGTGCAAAATTAGAGAGGGTGCAACTGTATTTCATATATACTAAAAAAATAATGGTGAATATTTTTTGGGGGGGGGGAGGTTGACTGTATATGTTTATTTGGATGGTATTACAAATCTTCATGGTTTTAAAATTGAATAATAATTTTTTTAACAGTGGTCCTTTTTTGCGCCTTTTGAAATTAGTTAAATTTATAAAAACAAATTTATATTCCATAAAAATAAATTAATGATATAATCACTCTTCTATTAACTCAAAGTTTTAAACTCATCAGGTTTTTTTTTCCAAAGGATTTAATTTCCACTGTAAAAATAAATGATTTAGCGTAGTTGGGATCGATTATGGACACAATTTACCATTTTTTCGAGTTTAATTCTATAAATTATTTTCAGATGAAAGAACTTTATTTCTTTCTTTCCATAATAAGAAGTGTCAAATATAACTGGTCAAATAAATAAAACAATAATGGCCCTGCACTTCATTCTCCCAACTATCTTTTTATGCGCCTTATTTCATGTATTCAACATTATAAGCTTTTTTCCAAGACGACAATGAGCAACTGTAACTCATACCGAATTAAAGTATTTTCAAATAAATAAAACCACATGTTCAAGATGAAAATTAAAAATTAAAATTTCGAATTGGAATTTAATTCCAATTCCAATGAATTTTATATGTATATTTATATAAAAAAAATATTAATTAAAGTTTTAAAATTTTTAAATGAAAAGAGTTTACTCAAAATTACTTTTGTTAATTAGGAAAAGAGAAAAATGTAAAAAAAAGGAGGAAATGAAAATTTAATTAATAATGTCATTTGTTTAAACGTTTTATTTAATTACAGATTTTGATATCCAATA